>DWDX01000390.1:0-27990 GCA_018245675.1 Agara michaeli
TATGGCTTGAACTAGTAGACTTGTAACATCTTTATATGTACCCATATTTGTGCAAATAAACGTCTTTGTCTTTGTCTCTGTCAAACTTTTCTAGACGGATCTTCTTTTACAATGATAAGGATAAGACAATAGAACTAAGATATGTCTCCAATATTGTCTAATACTTCATCATTTTCCCATATGAACCGTACAAGACATAACCGTTTCATACAATCGACCGTTAATATATTCCACCACAATTGAAATAACATCACAATGCGCGATTGCCGCAAACATTACGATTATGTGCTAATTCGTTCATTTTTGACTGAACACAAGGCTAATGTTATTAAGAAATCGTGCATTATTGGTACATTTTGCGCGTATGAGCATATGAAGCGTTCGCTTAATGGTCCTGTTTCCAGCGCGACTTCATGCCACCACGAGTCATATGGGCATTTCCATGCGCTCGCTATGGTACCGCAAGAATAACATTTAGAAATGGAATGAGCCCTTTAACCGCCCTTAGTTAGTGTCTTAATTATAATATGATCATTGGGTTTTATATACAACTGACTGGCCTTTTGGTTAAGCGGTTATTGGAACTGTGCAGAACTTCAGATCGTGGATTCGATTCCCACCCAAAACAATTATTAATACAATGAGCGTTAGTATTTGTTCTCTATATAATAAAATTATCAATATATAAATATTATATAGTATGTGTCTATGTATGAATGTTTATTAGCTGTCCGGTTACCATAACACAAGTGTTTAATTGGCTAATTAGCGAAAAGACCATTAGTAAAGAAATCTCCATTGGAATCAAACCCGGGGACTGTGCATAGCAAACCGCTACGGTAACGTTACAAGTGGCTCGTGAAAATTAGAAAAGCAGTAGACGAGCTAATACTCGTATCTCCATAAACACAAGTACTCATAACAAGTTACGCTCAGCAATAAAAGATAGTGTTAATTGCATCGATTGAGGTGTAAAAGGGAAAGCTATGTCCAGCCTCTCTGTTTACACCCACACGGAACATATGATTAACTGCTTAATAGCATATTGTTGGGTGTTCGAAAATTTCTACCACTTACGTAAAATGTACGGTGAAAAGTTACGTTGGCTTAAACAGTGATATTCACACGATAATATGCATAATGTTATTAACGTTTTTATTCTGCACACGAGAGCATTAATACTCATAAAATGTGCGAATGTGACTTAAAATACCACATTAACACACATCATTAACACATTCGTCTGCTATATATAATAACACTTTATCATCTTGCAAATAATATATATGCATGGACTCCCGGCTGCTCCGGAATGACCACTACATAATAGCTATTGGACTTATTACACCTACCCTAGATTACCTAGATTTATTAATTGAAACAAAATCCACAGCCATATAAATCAATTTAAACTTAACTTTATTTTTACATGTAAGGCCAGTCATGGCTTTACGTACATTTGGTTAGTCATTAAATTGAAAAAAAACAGTCACTAAATGTATGCATATAAGTATGTGTGCATTTGTACGTGTCTTTCATGTGTGTGATTTTAATAGTAGTTAAAAAAGGTTCTACGTTATACTAAAATGAATTCCACTCACCCTGTACAGCAGCATCTAGCTGTCGTCTCCTACTGTCCACGGTGTCCTTAGCATCAGGGCTATATTGCACAAGGGCAGTCGCGAGCTTGGCGGTGCGAGCACGCAACCCGGAGCCCTGCTCGCCGCCGAGGAGTCCGACCAGTCTCCACGCCACCGCCTCGCATTGTAGCTCCGGGCGAGGCGCCACTTCTAAAGATATCAGTCTGGGGGAAAAAGAGAATTTTAAAAACATACCAAGAGATAACTAGCTTGATTGTTAAGTTCCTTTTCTCACATATTCCACGACGCAAGTTCAAATAACTGTCACTAATTACTTTGATTCCACATTAACTTCCCACAAAGTCATTACGAACAGTGACATTGATATTTTGATATAATCAAAGACATATCGGTAACATAAAGTCAACATTTTGGGTTAGATAATGCCTCACCAATTGTCATGCATGCACATTTGGATAACCTGATGTTAAAAAATGAACCCAGGAAATATCTGGAGCATAAAATAAAGGCAATTGACACAATCAATGAAACGAACACAAGGACAGAATCATTCGTAAGCAGTCCATAATATAAGCGATCGATGGTAACCGTTAGAACGAAACTATTGTACCTGATGAGTAAAAGGTTTAATCAATGTCAATACATGTGATGATCGTATCCCGTTCGCAATTCCCACAAACCCGTTTGTAGCAACGGCAATGAAAAAAGTATTACGGCAACAATTAGCTCTAAGAGTATGAAAGTTTGCGATGTCGATACGCTTGCTCATTGTTACCGTACAGATATCATTGTCAATGGTGGAAACTTGAGGAAAGTACGTTTTTGTGGTGTCATCTGGTATTTTATTGTTCGTTTCAGTTTACTGCTCACTGTGTGCCGTAGATTGCGTCCTAACCGCTTCTTTGGAAGCAACTGTAAAATTCTGTTTTACCTTACGCATCTTTGTTTCATCTTCTCCGTTGACTTTATAGTCTGTAGCAATATATTCTAAACAGACTGCACCAACCGATGTTGGGCCGGATTTATCATATATATATATATTCACTATCATCACAAAATATAAGCATTACAAATATTTTTTAGTTATACGCATTTTCGACATTTCAATGAAGCAATCTTTAAGTTTAATTACATTTAAAGTGTATTTCTAATGTTATTAAGAAATATAGCGCTAAATAAGTATTTCTTAACCGAGATTTTTTTTCAAATCATATATAAAACTTATCATCATATTGAGTGGAAATCTAACTGAAAGCTATAAAGATCAGTACAACAGTTGGTATTAGAGACTTATTGAGATGTCAGAAAGTTTGTCAAATCCATTAAATTGGCCAGTTCGCGTATTCATCATCGAAAATCGTCATATACGGCCCGACGGTTCCACCAAGTTTCGCCACACTGGAAACAACTTTTTTGGCTATCAGTAAAAGTTTTACGAGAATTCGGCGTGTTCAAACGGACCGCCGGAATCGAACCGGTCCGACGGGACCCGGCACTTTCACCTGCGACGGCGCCCTTGCGCTCCGAACTCGCGTCGAACTTATATATCAATCGGTTGCCGGTATCAAGCAAGAGGCGTTGTAAGCAATTTGCTAATCGGATATATCTCGAATGTAACTCTAAGAAATGTGATCGGGTGGCCATTGACCATGATCGTGGGCGGCTCCTTGCATGTTTGAATACGCAGATTCGCATTCACAACACATCTCGCATATCTGCCATGTAATCGGCGTTTTATTACAACTTGACACCTCCCGGACATTTTTATCGTTATATTTTACGGTTTTATTATGTTTTACAATTCATTTTATGTACCATAAAACGGTTATCAAGATCCTCTGCCACTTCCTCAATATTATCAAGATTTAAGCTATATTGCTAAAGTGTTCTGTTAAGTGCTTATATTGAACGATAATTTAATAAAAGATTCAAGACGCGTCAACGAAACCATCTATAGCATATCTGAGAGTCGAAATGAATAGAATGATCTAGAATGAAATAGTATGGACTAGAACGGAAGCTCTATATGTGTAAAGACTTATTGTACTGCCAGCAGCAAGATATCTATGTAGGTAAAGCAGCCAAATGATTTTGACACAACAGTACAAGCTCTGCTGGTTGGCAACACTGCACTGCTGCGGCACTGCTATTCCCACTGTCGGCTGTTGGATAAGTTCCATGAACTCAATAACAACTTTTAGTACCTTAACTAGTAACTTAAAGACAAAGACAAGGCAATGGCACAGATGTTTATTTGCACAAATATGGGTACATACATATAAAGATGTTACCAGATTATTAATCCAAGCCATATTTTGCCTTTTACGGCGTACAAATTCAGAAAATGAAAGGAAAACTACAATATATATTTGCTATTGCTAAATTATTACATGTAAACTGACACACACGGAAGATTCAAAACAAACATAAAACCGTGACTCTGGTACCCAGCATTGCACATACATCAAGACATTAATACATCCGGGGTTTACATCGGACTTGGTGCAATGTGGACGAAGAGAAAAAAAGCCGGAGGGAAAAAACCGGTGGGCACTCTTTTGGACATTTTTTTTAATGTAAAAGAATGAATGAAAGAAAAAACGTAACATCACGCCTGTAATCTCCTAAGGGGTAGGCAGAGGAGTGTAGTAGGTACACCCCCACATTTCAGCAGTTACGTTTAAGAAAAATGAAAAATGAATGAATGAAAGAATGTAAAGGTAATTGATAAAGAAGTACAGAGTGATTGTGTAATCTGAATCAGTGTCCCTTCGCCGGAGATGTCTCGGATTTCATACAAGCCAGTTGTTTACCTTCGCGCTCTGCTGGTTCAGCATTAATCCAATAAAAACTTCCTTTTAACACCACACACGGCAGCGGCAGTGAACGAGATACATATTTTGATTATTTAACACAAGGCTCCGTAAGTATAAATAAATACGCATCAATCTTGTCTCATCAATTTCATTATAAACGTAGATACTAATGTAAACGTTTGCTCGAAGCAATCACATTAATACTGAAGAGTATCAGACCTGTTACTGGTTATTACTAATTAATATTGAGTCTCATTAAAAGCAAATCTAATACTAATGATCCAATTACTACAGTACTTTGCAATCGGTTGCAAATATCTAACAACTGTTAACACCGCTTGAGCTGTTCTGTCTGTAAAACTGTCTATTAAAACCCTATTTTAAAATCGTCTTTCCGTCTTTCTGTTTGTCTGCGAACGATTCATCGGATTTTAATGAGACTATCGCTGAAAAATAGAGGAGTTCGAAGTGCTTCATTTCATCTTAGAAACATTTAAGCTTTCAAAAAAAAGCCCTTAAAAACTTGAATGTTAAATAAAAATGCAACGCGACTGAAACCGTGCGGCCCAATAAGACAGATATATGTAATAAGATAGAATCAAGTATGTGAATGTAATCATCTGTGCACTCGTAACAATCATCCACGCCGACAAAGTGAAGCGGCACATAGCAACAAGCGCACATTACTGCGTTCTCTCGTGTACGTCTCACGCACTCGGTAACGCTACAACGCGGAACTAACTCGAATCTCTATCTCGAAGAAAAGTTTAATATGCACCACTTTGCATTGATGAAGAGAAAATTAATAATTTATTTATAACACACATTTCTCGCGGAATAGATGTCAATGAAAGGTATAGTTTCTGTATTTAAAAATGAAAAAAAAATCGAATTCGCTGTAGCTCGTATTTCGATTTTTCTTTTATTAACGTACACGATCTAGGCCAGAAAATTAAAATGCCATGAAAATGAGGATATTAGTACCCTATATTATTAGTTTAACTTATTATTTATATTGCTATATTTCGTACAAAGTTTATATGATACCACCTCGTTTTCAAAATATGTGACAGCTGACTGTTTATTCTCGTTCGTATTAAATATAACTGAAAACTGTATAAAATCGAAAAAAAAAACATTGCATTGAAGTTAATGAGACTTACCGATTTAATAGCGTTTCTATTAAATGCGCAGAATGAGGCAAAGCTTCAACCAGCAAATCTATGGGCAGTTCGGAGGCCACGCTTTGCAGGACTCCCGGTCCCAATCGCGACAAGATGGCCGCCGCTTCCCGAAACTGTCGGCCCTCGGCCAATAGCAGCACGCGACGCAACGCGAGACGGGGAGAGGTGTATGTGTTCTTCTCCCTCTCCCTCTCACGTCGAATACGTTCGCGACTTTCGTTCAACATGATGCGAGGTCTCGTAGTAGCACTAGCCCATTATATCAGGTGCGAAGATGACAATGCCTCAATCTGCAAGATAAAAATAATTGTTGATTAGTTTTCGTGAAAACTCTCATTTTAAACATGGATATTCAAATGATAGCTGTAGTATAATATAAGAGTAAGTTAAGTTAATTGAGGACATATTTGTTAAACCTTTCAAATCTCCATAGATCGACAATTGGAGCAGCGTGGCCCTGATTTTACCGAGGTACAGTAATGACAGGAGACAGAATCAAACGTACTCGAATTTTATCTGATAGATAGTCAAGTCATCGATCAGACATTTGTTGCATTATCATTGTTACTACTTAATAAAAGATCATCCAAATCATATTTCTTATACGAATTCAGTGTAAAACATCTATTTTGCATCGGGATAACTGAACATTATTCCAACGCGACGGTCCGAGGCAGGAAGTGTCAAGAACCTTCGCTAACGGCCGACAGGTGATCAACTAGACATTGACGCAGAATGAAAGAACAAGCGGTCGTTGTTGCTATAAAAAGTTCTGTTCAAATTCAAAGCTGCGATTGTCATTAGAGAGTGCGATGTATCTTCAAATAGGTATAGACCAGACACATTTCACCGGTATGTATATTGGTGCGGCTCAGTTCATTTCGCCCCCGCTAGATGGCGTTGATAATATGTCAAACTGAAGTAGAGTCCAGTAATAACGTGACAGACGCGAAGTAAGAACACGATGCTTACTACCCATGCTACAATACCACTACGGAACATATTTATCACCTTTTATGCATCCATTGTTCATACGTAACATCACGCCTGTAATCCCCTAAGGGGTAGCCAGAGGAGTGTAGTACACCCCCACATTTCACCAGTTACAGAGGCAGTCAGTCCATTGTTCATCTCTCTATAAACTGCGTTATGGGACAATCAGTTAATATCATCACATATAGCATACAGTCGGTTTGTAAGCTATTACCTAACTTATGCGGATTTTCAAAACAACTCTTTTAAATGTATTTTAAGTTGTATCCTATGTTACCGCAAGATGTAACTAATAATAAAACCCGCTACCCGCGCCCGCTTGTAACTCGCGCCGATATTTACAGGCGTAATGCCGGCATAACTGTTTCCATTATTTCGTATTACAATTGTCAGAGCACAATGGACGAGCAGAATACTCTTTTATATTTATATCTCACTTTAACCCATAACGGCACGCAACGGACTGGCTGAATGGATCAGTGGAAGCCGACCCCGATAAGGTTGCCGGAGGGTTGTGGGTTCAATTCCCACCCTGTTTTATAACCGACAGGACAAACACTTGCATGGATTACTAATTATATTTATTCTGCGAATATTTATACAGTGTAGATGTTATTATATCATTGTCTTAAACTCTTTTATTGTCCCACAGTTGCACCCGAGTCTCCTTTCACAAGTAGAATGTTTTAAGCCATACTCTTCGAAGTGCGAATTGGCAGAACTCACAATTTCTCCACAACATTCTCCGAGGTCTGTGAAGTCTGCGCACCAACAAACATACCTCTGCGACTTTTTTATAGTTTTTTTATCAGAATAGAAAATAGCCTACGTAAATCGGACATGAACTGTCTATTTATTAGTAAAACAAATTTTAATGTCAGTTTGGTTGTTTCAGAGATGAAACCCTATAAACAAATTTTTCCTCTTTATAATATTACATATATAATTAAAAGTGTTGCTCCAATGATTACAGCGACGGAATTAGCGGTAAACGTACTCCACTATTTGAAGAATGTACATTATTTTATGGAACATAAAATCTAAAGCAATCGATAAAACGAGGACTGTCAGAACAAACATACTGTCAACACGATAACCGTCTGTAACGTGCTATCAATCCAGAACGGCACGTAACCAGACGCTTATGTGGAGGGAATAAGATTGAAATTAGATTGATCGACGGGCGTTGGTGAGATATTCGGTAGTTAACAGCAACAATGTCACGATGACTGTCGAATTCGCTTCCCGTTAGCCGCGCGGATGTGTGACATGGGAGCGGGAACAGACGCTTGACGCTCACGTGTGGGAATTATCACAGATAGTATCGTGTGCGCTCGTTTTTTCTCGTTTGTGAAGTTCCATTCTTCAGATGAACGATTGTTAAGTGTTATGCACTGTTATGTTGCCTGGATTCCTAATTGTGCCGTCCAAAACAAGTGCAACAGTAACGTTGGTCGCCGGCGGCAATCGCGAGCTTCTGCGGGAGCTTTAAGTTCACGAGCATCTATTGAGCTAATAACGCTTCTCTCTCGCAGTGCGACGCTAGTATTACGCAGTGACATAAACGTAAATAATGATGTATGTGATAACTCACGACCATTATTCACAAACTAGACAGAGCCTATGCTATGATGCGCAAACCGTAAATAAACTTAAGTTTTGTTAAATTGGGTAAAGGAGCTCAGTGTTCGCTGCCTACCACTGGCGTGATGGTCTAAAAACGTTCTTACACAGATAATCATACAACTAGACAACAAACGGTAATTTTTTTCGATCCTTTTATTATCCTACTGCTGGAGACAGGTCTCCTCTCATAGTGAGAACGTAATCTACTTTGCTGGACAAATACGGATTGGCAGACTTCACACACCTCAGAAACATTATGTATATTATATATAACATACTCGAAGGTTTCCTCGCGATGTTTTCCTTCGCCGTTATAGTTAGTGATATTTTGCACGTAACAAGTCAAAGGTGCGCGCCACGATTTGAACCCAAACCCATCGACTAAGTTTCAAACCGCTAAGCTACCAGTGCTTACTGATTACAGTATCAGTTGTTCTGCGTTGGATGGAGGCCTATCAAAGTCTACAGATACACATGATCGGTTGCAAGGAATGCAGAGACAGCTAAGCAGCACACGAGAGCAGCGCCGCCCGCGACCTATTCACTGAGCGCTTTATACACTGCAGCCAACGTGCCACATTCTCGCAATGATCTATGCGGCTTTCCAGAACCGCGGGTTTTACATGTTCATATCTTCGGACGACCTACTTCTCGAACATTGATAATACGCGATTCGCTGATTTCTAAAATATCGTGTCGCTAAACATAGCTATAGTGTTCGAAACGTGTGGTCTGCTATATCAGTGCTTTGTATCACAAATACCGAGTCATTTATCTTATCTTTTCATGATGTATCTTACACTTTTCTATGTACCGCGAATTTTGAGCATTCGTTTCTCCTCCAGGTATTTAAGGAATACGTTAATAATGATCGGAGTGTTTAGTGTGATTTAAAAAAAACCTTTTTTTCGATTTTTGCCTGTCACTTTGTCCGGGCTAATCTCTGAAACGGTTGGATCGATTTTCACGGGACTTTCACTGGCAGATAGCCGATGTTATAAGAAGTAACATACGCTACTACTACTATATAAAATAAGCAACTAAAAACAGCATTCCGCGCTTGTAAATTCGCGGGCGCAGTTAATTTACGAATACACCAAAACACGCAACTTTCTACGCGCGGGTCACGACGTATCATTTTTATTGGATTTCAATAATTCAACACGGCGCGATTTAATTATCGATCGATCATATGATATACTTAGATAACACACATTCGAGCGAAAGGCGGCGAACGATAACACAGAATTACTGTATAGATTAGCAAGTAAAATGTAAAATTTACAAGTAATATTTTACGAGCGTCTGACCTCAATAACAAAATGGAGATGTTGTTCGATTTGGAAACATAAAACTTTGAGTACATAATAAGCGGTGACCGACCGATGTTTCGGCTTCAATTTTGGTAGCGACCGAAACTAGACGAGGAATCGAATATTCGGTTACAGTGAGGGGGAAATTGAGTTTCGGTCGAATACTATAAATAATAATCTTCGGTGTCCCCATTGTAGAAATGTTGGTAGAAACAGATTCGTTATATTACAACAAATGTACATATGTATTCTTTACAATTACTCTTTCGATATAATATACAAAAAATTAATAAGTAATAAAACTAAAAAAGTAGATCCATATCATAAACGTATGCAGAAAAAAAATATTATTAATGACATTTTCATTGAAGTTCCACATGGAACCCTGATTTCAAATGTTTAATAGCAATCTCATTTTTGATTGGTACGAATCAAAATAGAATTTACGATTGATCTAAAACGCCTTTACCGATTATTTGCTAAGCTAACTGAACCGTAATTTATTTGTATTAAAAAAGTAACATTACCGATAAGGGTGCGGGCACATAATATTAATCTTCGCAACACATCGCGAAGTAATCGAGAGCGATCGCAATAAAAACATTAGTTGTATCGATAAAAAGTAATAACATACTGGACTAGTGGTTTAATGGTCGCAACAAGAAAACAGAAAGTAATCCAGGCGCGTCGTTAACACACTCGCGATTTTGATTGGAACTTTTTATTGTATTATGTAAATTGGTTCATAGCCGCACAGAGCTAATAATACATGCCATAGTTGCAATGAAACTATGTGATGTCATAATTATCACTTCGTCTGTACCTAATAATCTTCTTTCGGCTGTTTTTGTTCCCCATCTAGATGCGAGTCTTCTTTCATAACGAGGTTTAAGGCCATAGTCTACCACGCTGGCCACTTACACACTGTCATACACCTTGAAAAACATTAGGTATACACTTTATAACATACTGTAAGGTTTCCTCGTAATGTTTACGTCATTGTTATAGCCAGTGATATTTTATTTTTAAATTATATTATAAAAAGTAGGTACGTAAGTTTGTAAAGTTGGAAATGTAAGCCCGAATTTTACGCAGATCCGGCGAGAGATTGGAACCAAACGACTGGGGTCACTACTAAATAAAATGGTTTTTCTAAATCCAGTTCAGTAATGTCAGCCCGCAGCCCGCACCCTCAGTCAAGTACGCAATGTTGAAAATATACTTTAATACTAAAACGATATTTGAGTGAAGAAAATAAAGGCACCGCCGAGTTTCAACGAGTTGGTCATTATTGTCAGTTTTTTATTTTTTTGTTTGTTATAAATTAACTGCAATTCATTTATGGCTCTCCCGTACAACTCGCAGACGTTCGGGGTGTTTTCCGCTCCAGAAAGATACGATGGAAATGAGAACTATTGTTCATTTCAGGCGCCGGAAGTCGGCTGAAGCACTGCGATACCTCTTTAATAGTTCCCCATTGTCTGCCTTAGGGTGTTGTTTGTATTAGACACAAAATTAGCGACCCACATATAAATCAGGCTTACCGTAAATACGTAAATTGACTTACCGCTGTAGCACAGGTGAATCCAAAAATCACCGCCGGATAAATCACACTGCGTCCGAACCAAAACACAGCACGACAACAAAGTTTAAAAACACAACAAAGTTCACAACAAGCTCACGTGAGTTTGTAAACTTAACGAGCAACGTCTTGATCAAGTTCTATTGTAAAAATATTTGTTACGATATGTTTTCTGTTATAGAAATGGTTAATATTGTGTAAGTGATTTGCGGCGCAGTAGACGTGCAGGCAGCGCGGCACTCCCGACATGAATGTTATTACGCGATGGGACTGAAGCTACTACGCGTGAAAGCTTTCGGCCACAAGCATGCAGAATGTAGCTAGTAGACCGAAACTTAAAAAGTTTTTGAGATTATGGTAAAACTTCCAATTGAATTAAGTTTATTCATTACTCGTGGCCCGCCCCGGCTTCGCACGGTAGTAGGTACATCACTTTGCTCTATGGTCTCTAATTCCGCAGCGTACGCGATGTAACGATATTTTTTGGTATTCCTTTCACACGTTGAGTACGACACTTACATTATCCAAGTTTTCATGCGGATTGCTAACTTTTTTAGGACAGTCTAGGTCCCTACGTGCAGTCCACGGTCCAGGCTAGGCGCCTACATCCATCAACACTCGCACACACACTTTTGTAACACACTTTTTGTAAATAATAGTTTATATATGTCGGACTTTTGTTCCCGCAAAGTCCATTTTTAAAACTTGCCTTAGATAGAAATGGAGTAGAGCATTATAATATGGCTATTTGAGCATACAATATCGGAGCATATTATTTTGACTATTAATTGAAAATTAAAAAACTAGCACAGTATGCATATAAGTAGTTTGCGTTAAGTATAACAGTGAAATGTAAATTAAGTAAGCAATATTCAAATATTCACAAATAAAGATATTCCGTATCTACTGCATAACGCGGTCCACCAACAGGTGTAGCGGCTGCGGCGCGGCTCGCCCCGCCCGCGCGCACGTTCGAGTCCCGGCTGAGGTTGCTTCTACCGTTTAAGTGGTTAACATGACTTTGGCGTTTCACTTTGTCACTACAACACTTGTTAATGAAAATTGCACTGTTTCATTAATTCTTGTGAAGAACATATTCAAAATTCATTATCGTCTAGGACACATTGTAGTAACTAATACTATATTTGACAGGCCTCGTGATCGAGTGGCTAGAGACCTTGACGCAGATCGAGGGGTCGTGGGTTCGATTCCCACTCAGACCAAACATTTGTGTGATGAGCACATTTGATTGTTATGTGTCTGATCGTAATAAAAATATCTACATATAAGTATATAAGTGTTATATCGTGTGTATGTGGTACGTTATCAGCTGTCCGGCTACCATAACACAGGCATACCTAATTGCCTAATTTGGAATCGGATAGCCGGGTGATGGAATTGTCCCCGGTAATTATTATTATTATCCACGAACTTTAATAACTACATATATATTATTGAAAAAGCCTCCAAATTAGCTGCGAGGTTGTATATCATTAATAATGATACATTGGCCGAAACAATTACGATACTACGCGTGTTAAAATGTGGCTTCCTTCATCCGGTAATGTAACCGTGTACGTACGCCACTGAGTCATGTGACCCTAATTGCATTTTTTTTGTAATACATGTTACACCTGACTGCGCTGCTGGATCAGCGGCTAGTGGTCCTGACTGCTGAACTGGGGGTCATAGGTTCAATTCGCTATTCCTGACAAATATGTATTTTGTTTTAAGAATGCATATGTGTGTTTTGTTCTGAAAAAAATGTTTTTCACACACAGAACAAATGTCCTCATCACGCAAATGATACCTCTTTAGGAATCGAACCGACGACGAGAGGTTGATAAATTAGTAAAGTAGCAACTTACATTTTAACTTATTTTTTTTAATACTTAACTCACGTTTGTCTACGAGCACATCTGACGGTAAGCGTGGTCTGTTGTAGGATGTGGCACACTTGCGTAGAAAGTGCCTATTCACTGTTATCTACATATTTTTACATGCGCTCTTACTTCATACATCTTCTATCAAAGTATTACTTAACCATAACCAAAGTTCATTGACCCGACACGTCGCCTCCGCTGCCGATCAGATCTATACTGAACGCCCAGATTGATATCTATGAGACATTGACACGCTCCAAGTCACGATTTTAATAAATAAAATACACACCGTACCTATATTGTTCGGAAATAATAGAATTACATATAATTTAAGAAAATCCTATTAAAAGTAATATATTAATAGCAATCTGACAGATTATCCGTTAGCGGGTTTTTTATCCTGAACTACGTAAAGCATTTGATAGGGTTTCGATCAATATAAGTTGTCTCGTGAAGAAGGTTTAAAAATGTAATTAATGTAACTTTTGTAAATAAATTAGATTAGACGATTTTTAGGTATAAAAACTAATGAAATCGAAACAAATTCAACAATTTAAAAAAGATTTCTGGAGGTGCACGTTTAATCTTCATTCTTTTAATTACGTCCGGAGAAGCGTGTACGTGATAACTAGTTTGGATAATTAAAACAGAAGCGAGGCCTCGATACGAGCGGTTACGTAGTTATTACAACGAAAAACGGAAAAAAAAGCCGATAAGTGTCAATAGGTGAACGGATTACTTTATCTACAAGTAACTTTCATTTAAACGAAAACAAGTCGAAACAACTAGGTAATAGGCAGGATGTAATAAATTACATTCGCTTACGCAATTTAAAAAGTAAAAAGTCAAGATGGCGTGTCCAATATGGCGCGTGTTCCCGCCACAGCTGACCCGAAGGTTAACTTTCACGTGCACCGCGAGTGCATCCAATTATTTGATATTAATGTGAATTGGATTGTTATGTCAACAATGGTGGGCAACTAATGCATGTGAAGTAATTTTAATTCTCATTATAAGTCGTTATTAACATACGCTTTATTAACAATGCAATGCGCTTGAGGCAACTTAAGGAAATCGTTTACTTTTTTCAAACTTAAGGTAATGTTGTGTATCCGACATTTGTTATTGACCTTACGTTTACTTATAATGTAACAACAATTATTATGTGTTATAAAAACTATTTATCTTTTATATTATTATACTTAATTGCAGGCAAAAATTTCGATAAGTACTTTACATTTTTCATTTTATTTTACGCCAGAGGTGAATCAAACCAGCCAGTGTCATGTACTCCTTGTGACACCATACAATGTATTTATTTATAATAATCTTACATCTACGTATATAACCAATATTGTGAGTAAATCAATTTCACTAATACAATTTTCTGAACTGTCTTTTTCATTTTTATCTCAAACAAATTAAGTTGTCAGTATCAATAAAACATATAATTAGTTCTTGAGCAAAAAAGTTCTGTCTAGAAATATCTGTTTATTATCTATCCGTTCCATTTGAATCAAAATGTTGATGACTCTCATACTATCCGCTGTCAAGTCATGTTAAATTAGCGGCCCGCGACATTTTGTAATTAATACACCTGTTTGCTTTTCAATATAACTTCATATGACAGCCATTACTGACACCTCTGTCCGATTCACTTTCTAATATGAACTCTTATGTAACTAAATTTAAACCGGTAAATGTGTAAAGACAGCTATCATTGGATTTTTGGTTTTTAGGGCGTTACTTATATAATGTTGTGTTATGTATCGGCCAGTGCAACCTTCACTCACATCGTAATAGTTTCTATTGCTTCCTTGATAGTGTACTTCGTGTTTTTTTTAATTTTCATCGAAAAAACTAAATTTATAATTTTGAGCAAAAGTATGTCTAATCGAACCCCGTGGTCCCTCTACTAGTCACTATTGCGCCATCTTTGCATCTCATGACCAAGACCAGCGCGACTTTGTGAAACAATAATTCCCGATATATAAACAATGTCAGTAAAATATTGTGTCGATACTGTTATGTTTTAAATATTAATGTATGCGTTACGCTGTGCTAGAAATCAATATTATCGTTGAAGGAGTCATCAAAATGACGGAGAAAGTGCAAATCGTATAGACAGCGCGCACATTCCGAGATCAGTGCTGGCCGCCGCCTCCACTTGATTTTGATTGAAGAATATTATCGAAAGAATGACCAAACGTGTATTGACATTTTCATGGCGGACGGATCTCGCGAACAGATAGGAAAGTAAAGTAATTAGTTAATTATAATAATAAATCGTTGGCCAGTTTCGGGTGAAAGGTGCAGCCGTGCTGGGGCTGGAGGAATGCTTTGTGGTCGGGGTGGCGACACGACGGCTCGGTAATCTTCGCAGGACACACGCTGGTGATTATGAGCGTGAAACCTGAACGTCAGCTCACAAATTAAAAACCTTTAAAACGTCACATTTTGTACTAGCGGTATCAAAAGGAACAAAATATTTTGACTGAAACTAAAGAAACCTAGATTAAAAGTACTAAATAAAAATGGGCGAATGACTTTTGAAGTTTTACACATGTCATGAGATGGAGCGTCGTTTCAGTAACAACAAAAAATATCTTGCAAATCTTCAATTCTTATCTTGTTTTCGGTGACATAAATCTTAGAATAGAAAAAGGCATTAAAACGAACTAAAATAAAGTTAAAACAATGTTAATATTTTACAATTTAAACAGCTTAACGAAGGAAGTATTAAATCAAAATACCTATCCGTCACCTGCATGAGTCGCTTTGGTAATTAACTTCGCAGACGATGAAATGCACTCAGAACTTTCCAAGCCTTTCGAGGAGACCCTTCACTGCGTTTCTCAGTATTACTGCGAGCGCATACCACGCACTGACACGCTCAAGTTATGTAAAATATAATGAGGGACTCTTTAATGACACAATCAGCTTTTGTTATCTTTGACAAGTTTAGAAGTATGTAAAACGTTGCGAAAAACGTTGATAGCCTAGTGGGTTGAAGCTCAATCACGCACTCCGCAGATCCGGGTTCAAATCTTGGCGCGCACCTCTGATTTTACGAAGTTACGTTTTATAACTTGAAAATGTAAAGATTAGTCCTATATAAGGTGAAGGATAATATCGAGAGGAAACCTGCACACATTTAAGATGTTATAATTACAATATTTTTTGAGAGGTGTGAAGACTACCAATACGATCTTGGCTAGCAAGGTTGACTCTGGTCTAAGGGACGTGTAGTTACTGTCACACATGTTAAGCCTAGTTAAGGCTAAAGTTAAGGCGGTTTAACACCCTTTGAAATTTGACCACTAAATTGTATGTCCGCAAATCTGAACTGGAGTAGTGTGGTGGAGTATTCTCTAGGTTTCCGGGCAGGTTGGCAACGTGCATTAATTTGAATATTATTATCATTTCTTCTATTATGTAACATTTTAAAGATGCGGGCAGGGCGCGCGTTCGAAACTGGAACGATTTTTAATATATTAAAAATTATTTTTAAAAAGTATGTCACTTCCGTTTTAATGTAACGTTCGAGCGAACGCTTTGCTAATTTTGGTACCATTTTGTCAACAGATTTCTTTATTTATTCCACTCACAATTAATTTACTTTTCTTGTTCAGTGTTGATGAACATTTCATCACAAGTTAATAATTTACTGCGACGTTCACCCTGATCCCAAATCTTGTAAAGGCTTGTCCATTATGAAGAGGGCGTAACGTTTTTGACTTACACGACGATTTATATCATTTTCACTTGCCGTAAACCGCGTTAAGGAACTTCGTTACAAAAAATGAAAATCGGTTATCATATAAGTAAAATGAAGCGAGGTGTTCGTTCTGTTAAGCAGTGTAAAGCGTAAGTTAACACGAAGCTCGTAAATAAAGTAATGTTAACATCTCTTGACGTAAGATGGAATGGGGAGCAGTGAGAGTTCCGCGACGTCTGCCGCTGGACGCTCCGCCGGCCGGTGTTCCAATCGAATTTGAATAATCCATCACCGCCATCTATCGATAGTAAGTGAAAGTTATCGACATAAGGAACTCGTTCGCCGTTCGTATTGAGTGCGACGCAGTAAATGTGCGCTATTAAAGAAAATTTAAATAGAACTATGCACATATTGACTGGCCGGCCCGACTACATAACGGGATTTAGTGGGTTCGATTCCTACCCAGGACATTTGTGCGATTCGCACATTTGTTTGTTCTGTGTCTAGTCGTAATAAAAACATCTATATAAGTTTTGTATCCTATGTATATATGTATATTTATCAGCTGTCCGTTTACCATAACACAGGCATTCAATTGACTAATTTGGAATCGGATAGCCGCGTGTAGAATTGTCCCCAGTTATTAATATTATATGTACATCAATAGCTCACTCATCACTAGCATCACTGTACATCACAGCTCCCAATGATGTACCACACCGCGCCACGACAGTTATCGTCATTGCTTACGGGAAGCACTGTTCACACCGCACGCCGAGCCGTGACCAAACTGGTTACCCCAGGGCGACGCCAAAGAACATGGAACGTATAAAAATGTTTACATTTCAACGTGAATACATGAGTCTTTTTCAGAATGATGTAATTAAGATGACTAAAACATGACCTTCATTGAGTGTATGTATGTACCTTATGATGAATAAAACGATTTTAATTTGAATTTGAATATCAGGATCAGAATTTTCCGTCGCATTCATTGAAACTGTAAATCATCTGTTTCGATTTCAGAATTTTGTCTTCCTTTTAAAGTTCAGTCCTTAATTAAGTATACATTTGTTAATGTTGTACTTTTACTGTTTATGGATTTTATCGGATATGTTGGAAGGTCTAAGATATAGACATACTAGTACCCAGTTCCCGTGCGGGCCGGTCTATTTATTACACATTCTATGGCCACCATAGAGCAAGATTGGCAAGGAACAGATTTTATTGTAGAAAGCATCGACCCCCTGCCACCAGCACCACAAACTTAAGCACATGTATTATCACCACCTCCATATATTCATATTCCAATTTTATGCTAAACAAGACTCGTTTCTGTTACTTCGAATGTGTTTTAACATTAATATGAATGATTTAAGCATTGATTTAAGTACTGGTTACAAATATATTATATTACACTAATCAGTGGGCGACGATGCTCTGAAAACTGAAACATATTGTAGACTAGCTTTTGCCCACGACTTCGACCCGCCCCCGCAATTCCCTTTGGAGCGAATTATTGACAATAAAGCAAAATGTTGTACTATAGTGCGAAGCCGGGCGGGCCGCTAGTTACATATAAAGAAATGAAACAGATTATTAATGATATATGGTTTAATATGTGGGTAGTTCGTTGAAATCATGAAACTATTTACTACGCAAGTAAATGCAATCGTTTATAAGAACTTTGAGTTGATCCTTATATTCCGTACCGTTCATCATGTACAGAAGTTCTATTCTGTTGGCATTGCACCATAGGGTCGACAATGGTTTTGTTTATTGCGTTCTTATTATAATACGCAGTAGGTCGGGACAAACAATCTCGAACAAAGAAAATGCCTGCCGTACTATCGTTTCAAATCTTGATTGAGCGGGATATGCATTTCAAATAGACCTGAAATCGTAATTAAGATCTGACGGTTGATATTTTACGACCTTTGAATTCAAAGTTGGTATTACTCCACTTTCCACACATTTCAGAACCAAACAGCAACACAGGAAATACTGGTTGAGAATAAAACTGTCATTATATGATAGCTTAATGGTACATTTTACATAATAGTTGTACCAAGAACCTTTATTAACATGTAATCTAGTTCAAGTAAATTCTATTCTAAAAACTGACAGCAGCGCAACGCGTAAGTTCTAAATGCTTCAATCGTTGACCGTGACAGTCAGTTGTCTGCTCCGGTTGGTCTCGAAGCGGTCCATGGTCCTAATCGCCATTATCGTCCAAATGGCGTAGAGCACGCCCAGCGCCATTATGGAGGTGACTAATAATCCCGACCTGGAATAAAATAGAAATAATTATTGTTTATATTACATTCAATGGGGAGTAGACACGCGAAAGATATTTCAAGTCCATTTCCTATTAAGCGGACCTGGAGCACGTAGGCCATTGTTGCGAGGAAAATGCTACTCCTGGACGGGAAACATGAAGGAAATAACACCCTTGTCATACATATTACCATGTACCTACATTTTGCTCGCGGATTATTGTGAAGTAATGTTAGATCACAGAAAACCGTGGTAGATATTTTCTATAGGCATTGGTACTATGAAAACCATTCTAACAGACTCACCAGATAGGTACACTCATAAAGGTAATGCAGTCGAAGGCGTCTGCAAACTTCTCGGTACTGTCCATATACGGTTGCATCTACAAACACACGCATATCTTTACTTTGATCGTATTTAACCGTACATAAATCAGGATTCCTAATTATGTTTTTAAGGCAATTCAAGTCGATTTCCTTTCATTTAGCGAAAGAACGGGTAGCAAATTTGACTGAATATAAGTTTACTTTTATAAACAAAAGATTCGCGCAGTTATTCCATACCCGAACGTTACGAAAAGTCAGAGTAGCCTCGTCCGAAGCATAGACCAGAGGCAAAGAGCAGTGGTACGCATAGCCCAGTACGGCAGACGGCACCTCGGGCGGCGGCGGGGCTTGCAGGTTCAGCCCGGTAGTCTCCAGACCTCGCTTAACCTCTACACCGACCGCCATCCACCAGCCCGCAGTCTGCTTGAAACTGAACTCCAACGTTATCTGGATATAATAATGATTATCACTGAGTATAAAGTGTTTACAAGGAAAGAAAATTTTTTTTGCGGAATTTTATAAAACCTCTCAAATACTACGAAAACAACGCAGAAACAGATTGCCTAAAACTTGAAAAGATTTTATTGCTTCATTTAACGAATTCGTGGATAATTCATGTTCAACGATCATTGCGGCTCTGGTCACAGTTATCTAATTTCAAAATGGGCAATTCAATACCGGACAGCTGATAAACGTACATTTACCACTCCCTTTTTGTCCCGAGTTGGGATAGAACTCACGACCTCCACCACAGCAGTGTGGTTCACTAACCATTAGACCGACGAATCAGAGCAAACGTTTTCAGATGTTTATATATAAACCTTGTCTCTAGTGTTGTCTCCGTCTGCAAATCTCACTACGAGGATAGTGTAAAGCCTGGTTGGCTTCACTGTTGGTTCTCCTACTGGTGTGTCCAGCACTGTCACAGTCTTGTCCGGCCATTGCAGCTCGGGCCAGCCCGTGGAGTACAGGAGCGCACCCTTGCCTGGAGGTCCTGGAATTATGAAAATAACATTCATTTATATATTGATCCATTGACTTTAGAGTTGATCGCCATTATTTCATATCAAATTTTGATTTTATAGGTAATTTTTAATTTATAGAACGCACGTAAATTGTAATGTCAGAGGTCCCTGCTAGAATTTTAACCCAAACCAAGTCAGTGTAAGACTGAAATTGAAATCACTGGGATATTATGCTTCTTCAAATGCACTGGCGTAATTGTGGTAAGCAATAGATATATATTTTTTGATTACGCTGGAGTCGGTAATGAAATGCTACTGGCCAGTCATATATCTTCCCAACCAATTTGCCAGCAAAATCGACTCGTGTAAAAAGTGAAGCAAGGTACAGGCTGACAACCGTTAAAGAACATAATAAGAAGCAATTCACGTACATTAACCTAGAAAAGACGAACCCATACAGGCTACATTTGCCGCGATGAAAGTGGAAGGATGGCTACAAGATTTCTATTGACAGATACAAAAACTCGTTACTATAACTTGATCTAGCCTTTTATCTCAACACCGCGCAGAATTTCTATTGCATTCGTTTCTTTATTTATAGATCAAGGTCAGCCATAGCTTTTAACTTGTCTTTTGGTGAAAACTTGTAAACAAAAAGACTTCCTTAGACTTCTATGAAATTTTGTTAAAGAGATTATCAGATCCCAATATCCTTATTTTTCAATTTTTCTTTATTTAAATTTGAACTTCTTTTTATGTTCAAAATATGTCTCAAATTTAATATATACGAACAACATAAGGATATCCAGTGTAAAATTATCATCGTTACTTAACGACGATTCCTTATAATTGCAGCAACCGCAGAAAATATAGGAACAAAGTCTTGTTTTAAGTTAAGAATGTCTGAAATTCGCATTTCAAGAAATTTCAATAATTATGTTGTTTTTTGCGTTTGGAGAGAGTCATGACACTTGAAGCGCGGAATAGTCGACTCACACCAAGACAATATCACCCGATAGTCTATTGCTGGGTACAGATCTCTCCATTACCTGATGCACGTCTGCAACATATTCCATTACCACTATAGCACATTTGAACTGACGGAGATACGGGTGTATAACCTCCACTGCGCTTTAAGGATTTTTCGGACTGACACCTTAGATATGTCCTCCAAATCATACATTCACATTTGATTAAATCTGCGTTAAAAGGATTTACTAGTTACCGGTAGCGTTGTAAAGCGCAAATTTCTGCAAGGCCTTCGCCGGCCTCTCCTCGTCTGCAGCTGGAGTAGTGCTTGTCGTCTCTTCGGATTCCGCCTGGCGCCGCACCCGCGCCCACTCTCCCGCCTCCACGTAATCAGAGGACTGGGCTTGAGACACCGAATTACCTATCGTAAAGTTATCGCTGTAATATTGACAGAACTGACATAATCCTAATTTTATAATTATTTCATAAAAAAAAAACGTTTCACAATATATAGTACATTTACATTTTTTTTTTTACTTTTTAACATTACATATTTGCCTTTTCATAGTTTGGATCAGCCAATAAATAATTAATGTAAGTCTTAATGTTTCTATATTAAAAGGATATTCACCTAAAATGCCAAGCACACGGCCCGGCCCGTAGATATCCTGGAGACGAGCGAAGGTCTCTGTCATCTGGGCGTCGCGCTCCGACCACGGACCTTGCAGTGTCAGCACCTGCCCACCACAACCAATTATTCAATATAATGTTTTTTACCAAAAATTGGGACAAATTGAAACCTAAATTAGTATATTGTGAATCGTTCTATAATGTTTTATACATAAAAATTATAAGTCTATGTATGTATACTCGTAGACTTAAAACGCCTCATCTAGTTAAATCTCCAAAAACAAAATCGAATCATTGCTATTAGTTAACTACGTTGTACTGTAAAACATCATTATTATCACCAATAAGAACCCTCACCGTATATGTACAATACCTACCTATTGTCCAAATTAATTCGATGTCCCTAAAACTTAACATCGTCCTGAAACAAGTAACTCACCTGGGTCTCATTGCTGATATAGTCAGGGTGCACGTCCAGAAAATCTTGTGGCAAGAACAGTGTAGTCAGACCTTCCAGCATCTTCCTCAGCCTCGGGAAGTTCCCGCTGGAGAGCGGCACGGAGTCCTGGTTGTTGAATACGACGATGGCGGCCTGCTCCTCGTACACCTTCATCAAATCATCCTGATCCAGGTACTTCAGGGCCGATCGTCGGCTCTTTTCTAACGATTTTGGGCCGAAGAACAAAAATGGCCCTTCCAAGTTTGCGTTCACGAATATGAACCATAGTGAGAGAAGCAGAAGTGTTCGTAAGCGCATATCAATGTTGACTTCGGTGCGTCCGAAGGGGTAATGCCGCTCCCGAGGGTGGTTTTATCGATTTTCGGTTTCGCGCATGCGTGGCGTTAGTGACCGTGACCGTCTAGCCTCCATGTCCTTTCTTACTCTATCTATTAATAATCAAAATCTATCATGCATTTATTTACCTCTGAAGTTGAAGAATTGTACGTTGAAATTTAAAATCGTACATTATTCTAACTAGCCGCTGTTGGCTATTCTGTTCATTAAGTGTATGTATGTACCTTATGATGAATAAAACAATTTGAATTTGAATTTGGCTACGGATAGTGTATTTTCTACTCTGATCGCTTTCCTTCATTTTTCATTTGTTTTAATATAACACATATTTATGTATGTATGTTTGTATGTTTGTATGTATGTTTGTATGTTTGTATGTATGTATGTATGTATGTATGTATGTATGTATGTATGCATATATATACTATATATAATCATGTATTTCATTGATACAAAACAGCATTATTAACGCCTACCGCCATATTCTCACCGTCACCGTGGGTCGACTGGTAGAAAATGCCACCAGGCATTAAGTCCGCCCATTGTACCCTAGCATTAGGTGCTACAATAAAGTTTAAATAAATAAACACTGTATCTACTTCTAAGTGTGTAACTAACCACTTGGAAATGTAACTAATAAATTTAACGAGCATTTCAGGTATTTAAGGTAGGTAAAAATAGTGATAAAGGTAAATAGCAGGAGTTGGGGAGTGAAATCCAAACCAATATACTATCACTGCTTAGGTTACACCATTGACTATTACGTAATATATAATCCAGCGCATAACATTGAGTCCAAATAAGACACACTCGGTCGCTGTGCGCCCGACAAACAAAGAAACCGCAGATCAGCTGTTCAGAAGAGGCGCTTGAAACAGTGTGTCGTCTATCTTAGATTCTGTTAATAAAGGCAGCGTCGACCGAGTGACCTACTTAACAAGTGCATTGCTAATAATACCTAGCGGGGCATATGTTAGAGCTAGAGAACTTATTAAAGAATCTTGAGAAAAAGATTTAAACATGTTTCAGGTTAGCTAACTCATTGTATCAGGTATTACTTGGAAGAAATTCATGCTACCAAATTGAGCGACTGTAGCTTTGCAACAATCCACATCTATCTCCAAGATCTTACTACATCTAACTCCATGGTGCATATTTTTTCTGTCGAGCCGTCAGTGAGGGTTTGGGCCAACGTCCACCACGCTGATCAAGTAGCATGGGTATACTTCACTATCCTCAGAAAATATTACCTTCAGCGGTATAACAAACAAGTGATTTTTAAATTTTGATTTATAAATCGCACATATCTTTAGTACAATCTGATCTGGCAAGATTTAAACAAAATCCCCGGAGTGGGAAACGCTTTTACGTAAGAAACGATGAGTTACATCTGAGCTACAGCACAGAGATAAAAAGTCCAGTCATAAAAATGTACGCAAATTTTATTTTTACACTTACAGTTACTATTTACAATAAGTTATGTGATCATATATACTGCCACGAGGAGCAGGAGGGAGTACCAGCGGCCGCTGGGAAGTTCATCGGCCGCCGAACGAGACGAAAAGAACGAGGTCTCTGAAAAATATTCATAAAATAAATTAATAATAAATAAATCCTAAAACAATTGACAATGTTTGTTTTTACAAACAAACACTATCAAAGATCAGTTTTGAAAAGGAGCTTGCCAGAGTCTCGAATCCCCAGAACAGTGTAGGAAGTTGATATTTTTTTATTTTTCATTCCACGGACTAAAACACTACACTGTCATTTACAGTTTAAATACAAATATATAAGAAACGTTTGATATTTGAAGCATGATGAAGAAGAATAATGTGAGGATAAAAGCGGAGCTGCATAACAATAAGGAAATGTCGGCAGAACTTACTCTTCCTGTCATTGGGGTCGGTGACCCCGCACAGCCGGTACGATATGGTCCTCTTGCGTTTAGTGTCCACGTAGCCCGGGATGAAGATGCTGGGTGAGTCCAGTCTTCCCGATGCCAGCAACCTTTGAAAAAACAGATAACAATCTTTCGTGACACAATTTCGGAGACACGTGGGAAACTATATATATAATAAGGAAATTGAAAGACGTACTTGGTGAAATCGAGCTCGAGACGGTTGGCTTCGGGGCCGGTGAAATGCAGTAATATTTGTATGCAGGCGCCCTGGTGCAACACTCGCGTGCGTCTCGAGTCCACGCCGACCATCCACTCCGGGACTCCCATCACTTTGCGAACCTCCGCCAGGAATTGGCCCCTGAAAGAAACATACAATAAATATGAAATATAATTACCAAATTAATAGTACTACTGCTATGTGGATTTGTACCATCACTTTACCTAATTGATTTCATTAACGATAGGATCGTTTCTAATAACAAATATCATTAACTGAATGAATTCATATACTAACAATCCTATTTCTAGAATTCTATTAGAGGTTAATTACAAATGTCCATGAGCCCGCTCTTTTGAAACTGTTTTGACAAAAAAAAAGACCAAAACCTTTGTCTGACCAAAGTATCGAGAGCTAGTGTGTTAACAAACAGTATGTTTCCAACATGATTGTGACGGTGTGAGGAATACGGTCGGGTGACTCACAACACGAATCGAGGCGGTTTCATGATGTTGACGTATTTGATGAGGTCCTTGTCGGGCTGCAGGTTGGCGCAAGCCAGGCGGTGTGGGGCGCGCTCCGCCGCGAACACCACCACGGAGCGACCCAGCGCCGACACCGTGCCCTCCAGCGGCAGGTTGCTGTCCACGAACACCTGCCGCTCGCCGCCCACCGCTAGGAACCGCGTCCGCACAATACAGACACAAGAACACTCGCCAACTTCCGATACCTTTCGCTAAAACTTTTACAAGCTCTAATATTTTTTTGATGGATTAGACAGGTTCCCTCTTATACATACTCGTATATAAACTTGACTTTGGAAATATCTGGTATAATGGTAGAAACTCACAAATGGTTCCCAATCTGGCAGTCAAGTCGCCCACGTCACACCGCAGCGGGTTGTCGGCGCCGCACTCCTGGTTGTACAGGTCGCGCTAAAACACAAACATCGATTCTTACACCCGGGTATTCCTACAATTAGGTCGAATCCAAATTATGACCTTAACATCCATATGTATATTGGCTCAAGGAATATAAGAACGGTAGACCTAGTCTCAATCGTTTTAAGCTACCATAAATATTACACTTTTCGTTGAGTTTTCCAGATTATCAAAACGTTCATCTGTTAGTAAGAAAATCAAAAACTTCCACATCCACAGTTTCGTTTAAAGGTTCAAATAGTAATGAAAGATGACCAAGAAGTCGCTTACGTTGAGTGGGTCCGCGAGCTGCGTGAAGTAGGGGTTCCAGCGGTAGCCGCCGGCCACGCAGCGGGTGGCGGTCACCTGCACCGCCGCGTCGACTCCCACTGGGTTCACAAATATCTCCCAATTATGATTTTGGGTCTGCAACAAATGTACTGTGCACATGAGCTGTTGTTCTATATGGTTTCCTTCAGCTTGATAGTAAACAAGAGATGACTGATTTTTCAAACAGTTTGTGTTAGAAGTCGTCACGTGTTGTGTAAGATTGAATGTTTGTGAACTTTACTCAAATATCAAAAACAAATTCGACACCTGGAGCCGAAAATCTTGCAAAATCCCTCTAGAAACAATTAAAAGGCTTATCTTATTCTTATCATCGAAAATACCGTCTATTTGTAAGTTAACTTTAAAAAAGGTCGGTAAAGCAGATATCCAGCAAAAAAACTTTACATCAAAATACGTATAATATAGATACAAACAAACATATCGTTGAGGAAGGCCAGTAAAAGCATAATTTATGAGGACTTTATAAAGTTGACTTACGTAATTCCGATCCCTAACTCCGGGATACCTCAGCTTTACTTCAATGACAGTATCGCTGGCGCTGCCATCGTTATGAATGAGCTGCGTCATCCGTATGTAGCCATAGGCGAACCCACCAGGGTGGTGAAATGATGCAATGCCTCTAATTTCTCGAGCTTCCGAAGGGCTGTATCCTCGTTCGATAGAGGAACAAGCCCAGCGGCGGTCACGATTCTAAAACAGAAAATACATTTAAATAACGAACAGGCGGTTCCCCAAATCATTGCCATCAGAACCAGACGTTTCTCACCGTATGACAAAAATAAAACACTACGATACCTTCTTATGTAGAACCACGGCACGGCCCAGAATGCTGTACGGCCCGTACAGAGATAACTGCGTCTCGTTGTAGAACGTAGTGAATCTTTTGAGGTCGTCCAGCAGACCGTATTTGTCTCCTAAATCTCCCAGTTCATATTGATCAGCTGTTCCTAAAATTCACCAAATAATCGTACATTAAAATCCCTATTTCCCAGTTTTATATTTATATCACGAGGATTTTCCACAAACTTCAGAGACCCAAACTATTTTCAATATTTGCGAATTGTATTTGATACCAATCCTTTGTAGCTTTTAACATCTACAGCGGACAGCTAACCGCGTTAGAACTTTCAAGCGTTTTAATGCTCTACAATAATTCATCGACTTAATTAATTTTCTTTCTTTTAATGTTTTTGTTCAATGTGATATTACATCTTTTTTACATTTCATGTCCCTAACTATTATTAATTTAAACTCTTGGTGATGTCAGGTTTAGGCATAATGTCATACCTTTGGTCGGCGGTGGGCTTTGCGACTTATTAACATTAAAAGGATTGTAGGTGTCGTATAAAGTCGTTTTTTCACAGGGAAATTCCAGTTCCTTTTCAACGGGAACCTGAAAAATACGAAGATATTGATAGGTATAGGCAATGGTAAGTGAAACAGCACAGATGAAGCTCGAATTTTTAAACGTTTAAGAAGAAAGTCGACAATTCCATCATGATATACAGCTATAGAGAAATATACGGGTATTTTGAGGAGAAAAACGCGTATGAAATAAATATATAGTCGTTTCGTAGTTGAAAACAACGCAACTATAGAATATTCCGTAAATGGCACAAGTGAGCCTGGCTCACCACATGTATCTTATAGTTCCTGACGTCGTCGGCGAGCCCCTCGAGGGTGACTTGCACGTTGGTGACGTCGTACTCGGACTGCTGCACCATCTCGATCCGCCCCTTCAGCGCCACGGGCTGGCCGTTGCCGAACCAATCGCGCACCACGGCTTTGCGCCGGTGGAGACCGTTGATGCTTTGAAAAAAGAGAATAAGATAAGATAAGATAAGATAAGACAAGACAAAGACAAAGACGTTTATTTGCACAAATATGGGTACATATAAAGATGTTACAAGTCTACTAGTTCAA
>DWDX01000391.1:0-27969 GCA_018245675.1 Agara michaeli
TTCAAACTAACAGTCCCATCCCTACACCCCTATTAGAGGTCGGTTGCAGACGTCCACGGGCGGGAGCGGTCACCCGCGACTGCTGCCAGCTCGTTAGCTACTCTCAAAAAAAAAAAAAAAAAAAAAAAAAAAAAAAGAGTAGCAAATTACGTAGATTTAGTGTATCTGGACTAAAATAACGAGGAAACTGAAACGGGATAATATATAAGAGAAAGAGATACAAGTAGGAAATATGTAGGTACACAGACCACCTGTTGTTAAGTAGTGCAGAGCATTTCTGTTCAACCTCAAACAAATTGTACTTGAGAATATTGCTACCTCTGGGAAATATTTCTTGTCTTAACGTGTTTGGCCAACCTCTTTACACATACCCTAAATGCAATGCAGTGGCAGTGACTTACGCATTCCAACGTCCAGTTTGGTTTCTGCCGATCCCAAGGTTTAATAGCAGCTTTTAAACTAACATTACCTGTGTTATATCACGTCATAGACTGTTTGTTTTGTCTTATCTGTTATTTTTAGTCTGTGTTATATATAACGCGTTGCAAGAATGGAACGGCGTCAGTCGACTCCGGAAAACAAATGACACGTGAAATGGCCACCGATACGAAGTTTCCGATTTATTCTGTTCGGCATTCGTCTCGATTGCCCGACTTCTCCGGCGTACGATGAGCGGCACGACGAGTGTACATTTTTATTTATGGAGACATTTTGAAAAAGGAACCTTTTTTTCTATATTTGAATTGTCTTGACAATTTACCCCAAAATTCGTTACTCTTGTTAGTAAATTTTAAATTTGGAATATTGTTAGTATCCAAAGGTCTACTTTTACTTACATAATGTTTTACACAAATTAATTACGTATGTATTTTGTGTATATTGCCACAAACCAAAAATACTCGTTATTTTTTGCTATTCACAAATATCTTAGTTTATTCGAAGTGAAATGTTCGTTTTCTGCGAAACTTTTCGACTAAGTAGAAAACCAACGATCCTTGACGGAATCGGTGAACCGTGTTATACAACTGCACTTATGTTATGCAATTTAAAGCTACATTTATCGTAAATAAGGTCCTAAATTGTGTAGCCGAGACTGTCTGTACTGATTTAGACCGTAGTTCTATAAAAGGCTTAGATCGTCTCGGAATGCCGCTGGGCATTTTGTATCCACAACTTTTAGTTCTGCGACATCGAGAATAGTTTGCGCATACATCCACATTTAATGCTCCATTTACTATGTTAGGAGGAAACAGAAATGCTTCTTATAAGGAGTTAGAAGCTCCGTATCGATAGACACAATTCAAGGAATAACCATAACATTCAATAAAATTTAAATTAACTTGACTTGGCTTTAAACGAAAGACAGAAGTGTATGAATATATGATTTGCCTAAAAAGCTAGTATCAATAGAGAGAATGAAAATATGAATTTTTATTTTATAGGACAAAGCGACGGTAAACAGGTAAACGTACAAGTATATTAGGCGGGCAGACATTACACCGTTTACCTGCTGTTCAAACAATGAGACGCGAGTATAAAATATTCATAACAAGACCGTCTCTCCCCGGGGCGAGTCGCTCGAGATTCAGTCATTTTGTGTATCTTCAAACGAATAAACATACACAAGCAAATCATTGTCTGTTTCACATTTACGTAATAGTTCATTCAGATTAACTTTTTCGCGATTATTTTATTGTTTTGTGGACAAAGGTGGTGTAGTACGAGATACGCTCTGTTGTCGGCGACATCTAATGCGAAATCATTTATTACGAATATTATATAATTACTTAATGTTTTTGAAAATTTTTACCTGCTTTCATTTAAAACGGTTTTGAAAAGGCCGTGTATGCAAATTAGGTGGGCATTAGACACATCGTTCCCTCGCCGCTGCTGTAATGAGCTACATAAATAAAATGTAAGCACTGGTACTGTTAAAGGCCGTTCTCAAGTGAATATTACGTAATTGGCGTCTTTCTGCTAATTCATCTGTTCACTCAAATTCATTATCGAGTAAGACTAAAGTCGTTAGACTTGCGCAGTTCAAAAAATACAATTTAAATTCACTACATCACGTAAACTTGTCTCTCGCATGTGAAATTGGTGTATCGATAATGTAAAAACCATCATCACAAATATAAACTAGATGTCATGAATCAAACTAGATTGCGTGAATATTTATCGAAACGAAATAACGGATAGAATTGGGCCTAAAGTTATGTAGAGGGCGCCACTTGACCAGCGGTTCTATGAATATCTGTAATATTAGCTTCGGTGCCTTTTCACTAGTCCCGGTCTTCTCATAAATATAAGGCAGTCCACACATGCTGAGCGGCACGTGATAAATGTCCTATATTGCGTCCTTCACTCTTGCATCTGCGACAGATCGTATGAAATTGAGCTTACCCATAAGTCGTATAGATTTGTGGTTACTAAAGACTACTACTGAAAGAACGATTAAAAGGACGTTGTCATATAGGAAAAATGATCTATTGTTGGCTCCTAAAAATCGTCGAAGTATTGTTATTTAAATAGGAACATTTGATTAAAGACGTAATGGATTTCTCACATACTTTTAAAAGTGATAGATTGAAATGTACAATTTATATTGTTATTTTAAAGAATTTTATTTTCGAAATTAATTGAACATTGAAAGAAAACAACGCGAGGAAACTCAAACACCTCAAGAGTTCTCCATAATATTGTTGATGGTTCGCGAAGTCTGCCAACCCGCCTTGTACATTGTACTGGGCATTAAATAAAACGAATAATATATGGTACAGAGTTTATTTTCATAATATAAACACGCTATCTGTTCAGTACTATTTACAATAAGATCCGGGAAAGATTATTGCCCAACCGGCTTAATAACGCACTATGTTGCCCAACCGGTTTAATAACGCACTATGTATAGCTTACGACATATAAAAGAAAACAATGTATTCCCACCAAGCAACTAATATACGGTCTGTTTGTATACTTCTATATTTTTACATTATAAGATAACTTCAATACGATGTTAATACAACTTAGAAGGTACTTGACTATTTTCGAAAAGCTTTCACGGGTATTTTTAATATTAACTATTGGAATGTGCATCCAAATGCTGTTTATTTAATTTTTTTTTTACATTTCGGTTAAATTATTGCGTTTACTGTTTTTTCATTGCAGTTACTTTTCAATTGAAATCAATGGTGTTGAAAAACAAAACATTTATTTAACATATCATAGATTAATTTCGGGACATTCTGACATAAGTATTTAGTTACTTAAAGAAATGTCCCAACAATGTATCATTTATATGTGATCTTTTGAAAGAAATAACTATTCTTTTCTAATCATTGTATTTAGATACATTTTAAAATAGTCAAATACTCGGAAATATTTAAGGAATACAAGCATTTAAATAAAGCAATATTAATATCTATGTTTTGAAACATTTGTTATCATTTTACCAGTATGTTTGTTTCTACATTACTAAAATCAGATTTATTTTAAAATAAGTGATTATATTTTTTATTCGTTCCCCTCTATTCGCAACCTCGCAACCTGCAGAAAAACCACATATTCAAAATATTTTGCATTCTCATATCATGAAATTGTTTAAAAGTGATATTACCTACTATTCAGAGTAATAAAACAATCTCTACAATTACATAAACACGTGTAAAATTTCATGATAATAATAATTAATGATTTTCACTGTTTTTAGCGTTCTGTTAGATCAGGATACAGAAGTTATTGCGATGTAAGTTTTTTAGTTCAACCCAACGATCCTAGGAAGTTAAGAACCTTTTTCTTGACGCGCTAACGTTGCTTATTGACAATGTTACAATATTTTTACACACTGTGCACGTTTTAAATTCAATAATAAAAGGTCTATACAATGTTAAACAGTTACAACATAATATATCTTAGTCACATAATAAAATCAAAATGACTATATATTCGAGTCTGGTCGCATCAATGGTGATCGGATTAACTATCGCAACACGGCGACTTGTCCACGTTTGAGGTTGACCCAAGATATTATTATTATTATTACTGTAAAGCCGATTTATATAATCGAATGCCGGATATTAATAGATGGAATGATTATTCTAAGCTTCTATATGATTCCGATCACCATTGATCGACTCTGTCTTGCTATATACATTATATTTCATTGCTTTCGTCACACCTTTTGCTAAATACGTATAGATGCTAGATAGCAAGAAAAGTTTCGTGAGGAACACCTTGTTCGGCCCTCACAAATAACTCATCAGTTGTTTTTTTTTTTTCTATAATTCATTTACAATATCATTCCCATGCACGTCATTACATGACGAGCCACTAAACATTTTTAAAGCACAATCATTTTTATATAATTTTATTAATTTTTTTTTATCATCGATTTACTACTAATATTTTGCTAGATAATTAAATTATGACTTATGCATTAATACGTATTTTTTATTTGCTTCAATAAATTTCATTATTTCGCTATCATAACCTTGTATTGATAGCTTGTATTGCTTTATTCGAAGGTAATGTTTCATGTATTAAATAATAATAAAATAGAAGAATTCAATAAGACGAAGTTAAAACAATTCGCACAAAAAAAATGTGACAAATGGAAAGCAAATGTCCATGATTTTTGTTTTGAATCATTGATAATTACTTTCAGTGTTCCAAATCTCGTTTTTATTGTTAATTTATTGCCATTACGTATAACTGGTTGTTTAATATAATATTCATTTTACAAAAATAATATAAATAATGCAATACACATAATAATAATTGCGTCAACTTAAAACTAAAAAATCTGTATCACATAACATTATTAGATTAAATTATGACTTAATTAATATTATAAATAATAATATTCGTAACATTAATATGGCAACAAAACATGTTTACTAGCTAAGCACCTAGACCAGTAGGATTTTATGTATTTACACGTCTGTACAGATCATTCTTATTTTATTTTCCTTTTCGTTAACACTCAAACCTAACCGCCATACTTTATTAAATAAAATTATTGCCAATCGATTACAACAACGATAAACAAATAATCAATTTGTTAATACAACAATTTCACGAAGTACCACAGGAATACAATATGTAAATGCAGAATTATTAAGCTCCCATTACTGGATAGTGTAAATCTATATAATAACGGTACAATAGCCATCCTCAAAAATTTACAAAACTGAGTAAAACAGTTGATATGCTGTCGTTATTGCATACATTAAAAAATGATATCTTTAAATGCATCCATGTAATACGTTATTATATATTTGTTATAAAACCCCTACAACACACAGTTGGAAGCTTGAATTAATACAAGTTTGGGACTAGTTACGTAGGACATGACCTACTAGGACATGTGGAATATTCTCGACAATACCTACCAATAACATTCGTAACATAATATCGTGTCTTTTAATATCGCAACTATCTACCGGTTGAGTAGTACCGTGCCACTAGAACAGCCGCGTATGCCGCAACCTATCCATACGTGTACTACTTGTAGATGAAAGTCACTTGTAAACAAACTAGTAGCACTTCTCGTGATTCACACTAACGGGGGTATAGCCGCACAGTGGTAAACGCAGTCAGTATCCGATTCACACGTCACTGCACACCAAATGATATGGGGATTCTTACGTGGTTACTGTCATTGGGCTCGCTCGAGCTGTCTCGGGTCACAGAGCTGTTGGTGCTGCGCTTAAGTGAGCGCAAAGCAGGAGAGCGCCGTCAGGGCCAAAATGAGGGCGTACATTGACCTGGAAACGGCCGCCCCGGCTGTCTTCGGCGGGACGGGGTACGTGGTATCCTCTCCGATATACGTCCTGCCGCCTGGTGGAATATTAGTAAATTAAATACAGTTCAATAACAAAACGACACTACGGCCTTTATGCTGTCACGCGTGTTTGCGTCCGCGTCCGATCATTACATAGATACTTCCCGAAAACCACGTGACAGGAAAAGAACCTAAGAGTATCGAAATTGGCAGAAAGATTGTATGAAAATTCGTCGTATTGGAAATTGACGTTTATAGTCTTGGTTAATAAAAAAAAATGTTTTTTGGAAACAGTATTTCTACGCGAGCAAGGCAGCGGTGGAAAAACTAGTTTTATACAAAATTATATTTATATCCAACAATGTCCGATTAAACAATACGTCAGACATAGCAAATTGCTCTGACAAGCATTATTGTTCGTAATGGCAATGACAATCTCTGACTTATCAATTACGCATCTAGCTTCCTATCTGTAGGTCTGCAATCCAGCGCTAGTTGCAACTAATTTATGCGAGCATGAAAACTTGCAAGCGCTCAGCCCTCAATAATTTGTGGCAACGTAAAATGATAGCTATTACAAATTGCGAGATAAACATTGAGAGATAACGCTATATTAACCAGAATTCACATTTTGCGTAATCACTAAGAAATGATTACGATTTTATCATAATTCCACTATTTTTCATATAAGTATGATATGTAGTATAAAACAAACCATATTTTCAAAAGCATATTATGTTCTTTTAGTAATTGGATATGTGTGTTTGTTACTTTCTTTTGTTCTATTATTGTTTATTTACTGTTGCCTGCAGACAGGCAGTTATTAGAAGGTACTATTGAAGGCTGTTGTAGGTAATGTTAGAGTTTATTTTTGGATGTCATCATATCTATCATCATTAGCGATTTCAATAACGTAAAAATAATCATCTGTCTCGAAGGTGACTGTACTGCTGTGACAAGAACTACACTTACCGGCGTCCTGGACTCCGGATCCCTCTTCCCCAGAGCCTTCGGCATCGTAAGCGGCGTCGTCATCCGTGTAGCTTCTCCCAGAGCCTGAACCCTCGTCCCCCGCTTCGTCGCCTTGCATGAACGCTTCCGCCGCCGGCGCGCCTCCGCCCCAAGAGTGCGAGACCAACAGCTGCCGACAAAGTAATTTAATATATTATCTGTACTAGGATAATACAGCATGTTTGTAATATCAAAAAACAGCTTTTTGCTAAATGCACATGAAATTATATACGGTACTTTTTAGATCAATTTTGACGGTTTGACTGCTGTTATAAGGAGTAATTTAAATTGCTTTTATGTTATATTTCATAGTGAACTAAAACGGTATAATGCATTTCCCATGCCCACTGTGCCCCCTCTCGGACACGATTTTCAAGGACAAACAAAGTATTTTAATTCTCTTGGATGGAGTCCTAATTAAGTAATGGAGCTTAGTTAAATAAACAAAATGTCAAATGTGATCGAGTGCCCATATCATTGTTACGCCATACGCGGCGTCTAATCTACATAATAAATCATATTATTCATAACCACGAATGAGTTAGATGGTTACATTAAGCTAATTAGTTATTTATACAAATGACTTCATATATTTACGCGAGTAGACAGTAGTGCAACGTTTGCTTTAGCATAAAAAGGTAATGAATATTATCTAAAGTGCTCTTACTTTGTAATCATATTTGAGTTTGCGCTACCCGGGATTATGAGAGTAAAAAATGACAGCCGCCAGTACAGATAACGAGGTTTTTAACAAGGATTCAATTATATCTGCAATATCATAACGCGTTCTTATGTTGTTTGTATTAATGAGCACATAAGGTACTCAGATTTTATGGAGTGCGCTAAGTATCTCACAGAGTCGATAGGAACGAGATAAGATTACCGCCGGCACATCCATCATCATGTAACCGCTATCGTCATTAATATGGCATTTGCGTAGTCAGCAAGAAACATCGCACGATTGTAACAACAAACTGCGTACATTACCCGCAACAGTGACAACCGCGGCTTGCGCTCTTTGATGCTGCTAACAATTGCAAAGATATAAAAGACAAACGTTACACTAACGGGTTTACACTTCGAAAGTATCTACATATTTTCAATTGTAGATCAAGAATGAAAATAGCTCGCAGTTATCCTAAGTCTCCACAGTTCGGTGCCAAAACCTATTGACTATTGTGGAAGGGACCGTTGATCTGTGTCGGATTTTTACGAAATTGTGTTTGATTTGCTAACATAGACTTCCACAGAGTAAAATTTACCATCGTAATTGTTGTAACAATGTGTTATAGATGCATTAAACAAATACACCTCAGTCCACGCAGCTTATGTTCCAAATATTGTCCACGAATTGATCTGTTTTCATAATATAGATCATGTTATATTATTTCGTGTTTTTTTTATACTTTGTGATGTTATGAAAACAGTAATACGAGTAGAATAGTTCTACGTGAACATCTTGCGTTAAAGTATGTATGTAGGGACGTAGGTACATAGTTCAGACGAATCAGTATGCACGAGATATTATCAAACACTAGTGACAGCAAAATGTGAATCAGACTCACCATTATGCACTATCGTAATGGTGAATCTGACTGCAAAACAACGGACTCTTTTACGTGCACGAGAATGCATCTAACGATTATTGCTCAAACACGAATATGCATAGAGAATTCGTTATGATATTAGCAGTGCCTACATATGATACAATGATATGGTCAAAACGCGGGTTTACAAAAATGAAAAGCAGTAAACTATGTATTTTGTACTTGAGCCAATTAAGCCGGGGATTAGACTAGAATATCATATGGATTTATATAGGACATTAAAAACTTTATGAGCGGATATTGAAACACTTTAATTATTCCTCCAGAATGAATCCATAATAACAATAATTACAGTTCCATAGATGTATGAATATAAATGTTTTATAATTCGATATGAAAAAGGGTTTTATGGGCCGCAAACTCATACTTTGAATTTGCATATTAATACTTGTTCACTTGTCTGTAGTGGTATATAATTAAAAATGAGGAAAGACCCTCATTATTACTGCAAGTTACATACCATTCAGAGTATTAGTTTTTACGAGACGTGTACCTAAAATAATTAAAAGCAACGGCTGAAACAAATGTGAAAAAACATTTTTTGTTTAATTATGTACGTAAGTACTACCAGTACACACTAAGAGAAACATTTTCGCATATCACTAGTCCACACGAGAAATGATATTTCAAATATCTAATTGAAACTTGTAAATCAGCCGCACCGTCGTGCCACTGACACTTGTTCATAATACTGAAACAGAAGGTTTTTATTCGTTTTTTTAATATAAATAAGTAACATTAATACGTTCACAACATTGTGTCCGGCAAATGTCAGTTACCTGTCTTGCCTGTCGCAGTCTGTCGCCCAGCGCAGACACCCTCGCGTCCTGAGGGCTCCCCGTCGTCACTTCAGGGTTGTACTTTTGATCGCTCAGGGACGCGGACGCAACTAACGCTTTCGTGTATCTGTTCAACAATAAACACGTAAACTATATTTTAAACATTAATTCAATTAAAATATATCAAAATGTACCTAATATTAAAAATCATATTATTGTTTTAAATTGTATAGCGAGAATTATTAACTTTCTAATTAATATTAAAACAACTTTATCTGTTTTCATGGCGTTTGCTCCCGTTAAATGCTTGATTAATTTATGATTGGAGATTGACATGCATAAAACAATAAATCGTAGCATTGTATACGTTGGTATGTTACTTTAAAATTCCCTGAATATCGGAGTAAAGATGAAGATAAATTGATTGAGATAGGGTATCTTGTAACTAACAAGAAAAAGAACTATAGAGAGAGAAATCAATTTGTTTCATGAACGTGAATATATGTTACCATTATTATTTTACAGAAAGTTATATTACTTGAATTTAGACATTCTAAAGCAAAGATACTGCGACCACGCTTCCTATACGTCAATACTAGTTCATAACTGTATGTATAAGCAGTACGCCTGCTACATTTGGAAATAAAACAGAAACAATCATGACGCAATAACTTTATAAATATGTAGATCTTCAAAACCTCTTCAAGCGAAAAAAATCTGAGCTTTGCCAACGAATTATTTTTCAGGACGCGCTAAACTGATTTATTTCTAACAGACACTTGTATATTAAGTCTTGAAAAACCACTTACTCTCCAATGCCCTGTCCATTCCAACAATGCTCGTTGCCTTCGCTGGCGAAATCTATTTCGTCGCAAATGCGATCCGCCAGGTTTCCGAACAGCTTCTTGCTGGTGGCCAGGGTCGCGGCAAATTGCAGCAGCTCTGTGTCCGGAGGTGGAGCGCGGAGAGCATCTCGCCGAGTCGCTCCAGGAGTTGGCGACGGTGATGTTAAGGTCGGAGTGTCCAAAGTGAGGGGTGGACCGCATTCTTGCCGCACCTATAGGGAAATGTTAATGATCAGCTTGTAAATTGGTCGCGTCGGGTCCCGCATAAATACATAACGTAATTGCGTCTAGATACATAACGAAATATCGTTGGAAGTTATTCGGATTTCTTTACATTTGAATGATATTGCATTTGAAATCTAGAAATTCTAATAGTACCTAATGTTAACAAATTCTGTCTGTGAGTAAAAGTTTTAGTATCTATATTACCAGTATAAAGTTGTCCTCTCCGAGATTACACATATTTAGTTCTCTAATACCAGGACATACAATTTAAAGTTTCGTTTGAACACAAACCGAGGCGTTGATGTTTTCACCCAACAAGCATTACCTCTCCATATCTTAATAGCGCACGAGGTTTATATCGTACATTATATACGTATGTTCTTAGAAACAGATAGTAAGATTAGCAATATACTATGCGAGTAGAAATCCTTTATCCGATATGTAATATCGCGTCGAATTATCATTCGCCGTTCAGACTTGCAAATAACCGAGTTTGAAGTTGCGAATATTTTAACTACCAAAGAAGGCTAGATGTCTATCTAAACCATTAGTGAAGTGGTAAAGACTACGTCTACATTTTGAAACGTATTTAATGTTAATAAAAGTGAACAACTGCCCGTGTAACTGGAACTCAATAGATTGATTAATGCTCTAGCCGGACGCACGCCTTTCCCAGAAAATGGTGGAGGTTTTCGGACCTTTTCATACCACCATTCGCTAGTCCGATTCGATATAAATATTATTTATTGACCAAATTATTTACAGTAGTCGATATTTATAAATTAGTTGGAAATAAAAAGGCTGATGTACAAAGACAAATACCGAGGTCATTTAATGCTACTGTGCCCCGTATTAAGTTTTAATGTTACAAATCATTCCTCCCATCGCTTTAGCACTAAGAGCGGTTCAATTCGATTACGCGAACTTACACTCCAATCTGACATTTACTGTAGCTAATTATAAATACGCTAACGAGACGTGGTAGCGCAAAACAAAAAGCGGATAATAAATCAATGCAGCGTTAATGTTAATCGATGGCATCGGATGCGATGAAGATAGATTGCTCGCACGCTATCGATAGTCGTATCATTTGTCAGCGGGAGGTAGCCGGCGCAGGCACCGCGAGTGACGTCAGCGGCCCGATGTCCCAGTATTCGTGCGGAAATAGCCGGCGCGCGGGCGCACCGTCCGTGTGAACGCCCTTAGCGACGCGCGACACACGCAAATAAACCACGACGCGCCGAGCTCGGTACCGCGACTGCAAATAGGCACATACTCACTGCGCCATAATACAACGTATTAATGTAATTATTCAAAAAAGTACGCCGCGACACAAACGCGCCCTTCAACCGATTCCGCGTAAAGCGGCGCGTTTGTCCGGCGCTAATTGAAATCGTGATTGCACTCTTGTTGCGCGAATCTCGGCAACTTTGATACCTCTTATAAAACTAGACGTATAAATAGGCGGCGAAGTTGAGCAAGGGTTGCGACGAGATCTGGATTCTTGCGAGCGAGTAACTTTTATTGTGGCAGACAGCTGTCGCGACGTGCTATAGAAAAAGTTGTATTTAATTTCCTACCGATGTCATGTTACGCGGCGCAATAGCATTTCATTAAATGGGATCGCAGCAAAAGTAATAATAATTCTGTCGTGGACGCGACATAATATGCCACAATTAAATATACGGGTCCTAACAAAGTTATAAGGATGCGATGTTTGTCATAAGTAAATAGGTTCGTTAGTGATATTCATACCAAACAGAGCTGAAACACAAGCATAACATTAGACAAAAAAATAATGGACAAAGTGTACATTGAATGAAAACAAGCTTTTTTTGGGCAAATCACAGCGAAAAATCGAATACAAAGAACATATTATTTGAATTTTGATCTCAGCGAATGTCATTTGGTAAATGTTTGCATATGATAGGATGCAATATATAAATATACTGACTGGCCTGGTGGTGGAGTAGTTAGAGACCCTGACTGCAAAACCGGAGGTCGTGAGATCGATTCCCGCCCAGGTCAAACATTTGTATGATGCGCACATTTGTTTGTTCTATGTCTGGTCGTAATAAAAATATCTATATAAGTATTATATCCTACGTAGTATGTTTATCAGCTGTCCGGTTACCATAAAACAGGCATTCAATTGTCTAATTTGGAATCGGATAGCCGCGTGTGGAATCGTCCATAGTTATTATTATTATTATTATTATTACATTCAAGAGGATATTATGTACGGTCGATTTGATAACTAATTTTGAAAAACTGATACCTGAACCGTTTTATCACAGCAAGCTATTCTACTGATATTAGCATCAGATATTTGTTATGTACTTAGAGACTTTATGAACACATTGTCGATTTCTAACACACCCACATACTTTAAGCTTTCATGATAGATAACTAGTTAGTTATCTATCATGATAGTTATAACTAACGAAAAATAATGTAGCGACAACGACAATTTTTCATCGCTGTATTATGTATGTACTGTAATGTGTAGTCACCTCAATCTATGGAAGTACTTTCATGCGGCAAAAAAATCAAATTACTCATGGTAAATATAAATATTGAAGGAATCAAAATAGACTTAAATTTTTCCGTACATATATAAAAAATAATAACAAGCTAATTAAATCACAGAAATTGTGTTATTTACTGTTTCAATAACAAAATTTTATTCGCTCGTTATATACACTGCTTGCTGATTAAGTAATAAAACTTAATGGTTAGTGATTTATCACGAAGCAAAGTTTTAATGGATATTGTTCGTTTAATTGATTTCGTGAGTCGGAATATTTCACAAGGATCTGAATTCTTAAACAACGTCAAACGTCGGTTGAATCCGGTCAGCTGAAGGCTGAAGCAGTGGCAATTTGAATACGGCGGATTATCAAACAAGGATTTGCTTTCACCTTTCTAGCTATTGAATAAGTAATGACACGAAGCAAATTCATGTAGTGGCGTCTTTGGAAACACGTGGATGGCGAGATGCTAGAGGTGTTTCGTATCAATGAGCAAGACTGTAAAACGAGTAGTATTCGTCAGTGTCTGTCTTAGTAGAGGTCGGCCGAGATACTTGGGTCTAGTATACATATACAAGTGGACCGGCATTCTCATACGAAGAATATGAAAATTTTGAAGACTTTAATACATTCCCTTATAATGAGTCCCATCAATCAAACGGGCGCTTTATTTCAAGTTCTAACAGCAAGCAGCAATGCGACGAAAGTTTGTTCGTGAGTTAAGTGAAAGCTAATTTGTTTCTCGTTGCCTTTTTCATGAAAACGAAACATTCACTGAACTCGTTTCCAATCAGACTGTGGCAAAGGAAAGCCACTTAGCGAGCGAACTGGCAGTTTAACTTTGAAGAAGTCCCGCTAATCAGAGCCAGACTGCTTTGTTACATGAAATTGGATCATTAAATAAGTTTAACATTAAATATCACGGTTCACAACGCCCAACGAGGCAATCGTGAGGGATTTTATTCATTTTAGATTTAGTCGTAATGTAACTTTATATTTCAGTATCTATTAATATACCGGTGAAGGTGAAGGAAAACATCGTGAATAAACATGCACACAGTCAAGAATCTGATAAAGTATATAGTCAAGTTAATCAAGAATCTTATCAAGTATACTTTCTGAAGTGTGTAAATCTGACAATCCGTACGTCACTAGTGTGACGACTAGCGTGGCCTTAAACCTGCCCACTGGAAGAGGCCACCCGTGTCCGGCAGTGGAAAAATAGAAGCATTGAAAATCATGTTTTGTAAGGCGTGTAACTCTTGCCCACATCCAAATTTAACCTTGCCTTTGAGAGGTCTATCTATGAGACCTGTAACGCATTCTTACTCTTATGACCAGAAAAGGTAAAAAAAAAACGAAATAAAACAAAATGGTTACAAAGACTGTCGACAGCGATTAACATCATGCTAAAACTTTTTTTTAAAATGAATTTTATGGAAAAAATCCTCCAAAGATCAATTCATTGTCTTCGATATGGTATAAATTGTACCGACAGTCCTCTTTAACAATGGATGGTTCTTATATCGTAACGTTGGATAATAAAACAATAACACCGATCAATTGATTTCTTTCCAACTGGTTCTTGAACGAACCTTCGATGCTCTTAAGACAAACGGAGTCAAAGACATGCGTGGGCGTTGAATAATTATAATTAGTGCGTTGTATATAATATAGATTTCACATCCGGAGTTGCATAAGATGAACGAACAAAATGCGTACATGTTCAATAGCTCATGAATGAATGAAAACTGTGACATCTTTGATACCGCTCGATATGATTTCAAGCGGAGGCATGTGTCAAATGCAATCGTTCTAAATCTATAAGAAGTGTAAAGTCACATGATTTTTAACCGACTTCAAAAAGTAAGAGGTTCTCGATTCGTCTGTTTTTTTTTTGACTCCACATTATCAGACTTAACGAACTCGGGAGCTAAAATAATGAGACACTCATCTTGCATAGGCCATACCTGTGTTACCTGCAATCATATTATTGTTATACTTATTTAATTGAAAATCGACTTTTTCATTAACAAAAGCAAAACTTATAATTCTAGATCCTGCGTTTAATATATTCAATTAAACAATTATTTAAATTACTTGTACTAATACAATAAAAGAAAGATAAAAATATTTGAACCAAAATTACAATGTGTTATCCGCTAATCTATTCCCTCGCTCACGTAACGAACAAGTGTATAGGTCCGTCTCTATTGTTCGAATTTCAGAATTAGAACTTTTTCGTTTACACGCCGCCCCACGTAAAAAGCTAGACTTATTCGTAAAAACAGATATTATTTAAATACTTTTCATATAAAACGGACTTAATACTAAATATTTCTATTGAAAGAAATCCATGTAATCCACAAAGTACTTACCTAACTTGTAACTGCCTACTTGCGGTGATGTCACTAGACACATTTTCATTTCAACATCAAATATCAAGTTACTAAGACCGTTTCACGTAAAGATCTGCGTTGCATCTAATCGTTAATGATGAAGAAATTAGAAGATTCACATTTAACATTGAAACGAGACAACGCCGCGCGCAGTCTTAATGACTACGCTGTGGAGACACAAATAATATAGCACTGTGACGTGCCGCCATAAAACATCCGTTTTTCTTTGAGGAAATACACACAAATTTACATATAAGCTTTGTAATATTAACATTCCAAGCCTATTATCGGCTTTTCTCTCTTTAATGTTCGTGACATCCACTGTAATTTAAATACGAAGACAGAAAATTAAGAGAAACAAATGGATTTTTTTTCCTAATATAACACAAATATTATGAGTGTCACTTATTTTACCTAGTTATGTTTTTATATAAATAATAAAAAATCTAAAATGTCAAGCTCTTTAAGTACCCGCTTCGTACAACTCTACCTCTTCTATTCTGTGCCATTTTCTACATCATTCCCTATGTAGGACACGCCGAACGATATTTTCTATAGCGAGCTATTTACCTTGCACCTAAAGCGTTCCATTTAAGTCCAATTTCGCGAAGAAGCACATGCCACTAACGAAATGAAGTTGCAAGTGTAGGAAATAAAAGTATTCTCGGATGCTTTTTATTAGTTTCAAGTCCGTAAACAATAAATTCCGAAGCGTTTAGCTCAGGGGCGATGGCATCTTGCAGTCTTTAGCTTAGCACCCGGTATTTTGAGAATGATCGTGTCAATTTTTTAAATTCTGTAAAACCTCTCAAAAGTTGGAAGAGCCGTAGGCTTAGTTATAAGCAATAACATTTATTTTTAGATAAAAATCATTGCACTCGTATGTTGCGAGGACGATGCAAAATTTCGATGGATAGGCTGCCAACACATCTGCACTTATCCACAATGCAGCCATGAATTTTTTTTGGACGAATTCATTCGGTCGTTTATCTGATTCCAATTACGTGAAGCCTATGTCATGATAACTGGACAGCTGATAAACTATTCAAATTCCTTTCTAAATGCATAATTATACGTACATATATCATTTTATAGCCAGACACAAAGCAAATGCTCATCACAAGAACAGTTGTGCTGAGTGAGCATCGAACAGCAGTATGTTCCTGGTACTAACACCAACAGGTGTGTTCCAGGTTTTCCACATTGCAGCAGTGGTACATAAAGGTACATGCAGCAAACAATCGAAACCGCATCGAATTCCTACGCTTGAGAATGCGCCATCAAACGCTCAAATAAAAAAGCTATAAAAAAATTAACAGCACTAAAATCTCCATAACGTCGTAATAATCTCTCTATTCTCGGAAAGTTATGGAAAGAATTAATTACTAACTCATTTATAACCGTAAACTATTTGAATGGTGGTAATTAATTCTTTTATATCAGTTAGCTGCAAGTGTGACGGCTGTTGGCGTGGGCCGGTTTGGCAGCGCCCAAACAATAATCCAGGGGTCAAAGGGTTTCGTTGATTTGACACCCTTATTGGTACAAGTTTACGTTCCAACACAGATGTTCCAAATTAAGGATATTATATGCTTAATTTACAATTTGGCTTTCGTTAATTTGTTTAGGTCACTCTATATGACAGTCTAATTTCGTTAATTTGCGTCTAAAGTATGTTCATATAGTAAGCAACTAATAATCTTTATTCCACCAGTATTGGGATCAAAAAAGGTTAGGTACTTACATATTAAGGGGACGGGAATAATTGCGAATAAATAAAAAAATATTAAATGACACTCGCTATAACGGTGAGGGAAAGCGGCGCAATAAGGGAACCGACACACTCAAAAGTTTTCCATAATGTTCTTTGAGGTTAGTGAAGTCTGCGAACTTGGCTAACAGGGTAATCTATTACTTTAAACCTAGACTTATGATCAGCAATGGAAAAATAAAAAAAAATAAAAATAAAAATTGAAAAAAAAATACAGACGAATTGAGAACCTCCTCCTTTTTTTGAAGTCTGTTAAAATTGCTTCTACTTGTAGGCCAGTAGCAATAAACGTACCTCCGTATTGAGCTAACATGATAATCAAAGCCGCATAATTTATTCATATGAAGTGGATATCTCTTGACCTTTGCTACGCGGACTCCGAATATAAAAATAAGGTATTGAAATGAATAATCAAACATTTTTATCACGCAAGAAGCGGTAGTAAAACGAATTTATCAAACCCATAAAACTAGTATCGATGCGCCCACGCGTGCCGGCGTCGCGCCAGACGCGGCCCGAGCTGAGCGCCACCTATCGTTAGAACTTCAGGGATTAACTCGTTTATTGCTTAATATCGGTACTTGGATACAAATTAAAAATATCCTAAAGATCAATACACTAAAAATCGCCACTAATATTATAAATGTGACAGTATCTATCTCTCAGTAACACTAAGCTTGAAAAATTTATGGTAGATTGTGTGAACTCTGAAAAAGGACTTTGGCTTAAAAAGGAATTTACATTTTGACATCTATGTACATTTTGACAGTCTTTTATGACTTTTAGTGAGTACCCTTTCATACATTTTATAAACATCGATGAAAATTATTTGTACGAGGAGAACAAATTTGAAAGTAACTTTGAAAAAAATAATTAAAAAACGGAGCGACCTAGTTTTTAATTTAAACTTAACGCGATTTTTTTCGACTTCGTATTATAGCTCAGCTGGTGTTGGCAAAAGCTCCCTAATATTTACCATGTTAATCGTATTAGATTTTGTTAAAATTCGTTGAATGTTTTTCAAGGACTGCGTAAATGAATATGTTTACGTAAAGATGTGTTGGCCACTTAATCGTGAATTGGAAGTTGTGGAGCATTCAAAGCTTTTCGCTCCAACATAATGATTTTTATTCGTTATTTGAAGTTAAAATAAAATTACGTCAGACTCTGTATATGAAGTGGAAGATTACTTGGAACGAAACAACACGAAGACTCTTCGGGTCGCTGTAAAAAATTAATTCCGAGTGCACTTACAGATATACCCGTAGATATCGAGTATGTCTCTACAAAGCTGTGGATGTAACCCATTATCAGTGCATTCCGCTGACCGCTCGCTCTTCGTTGCCGGTGAAAGCAAGGGCGTGGGCGACAGCCGGAGTCTCACGTCCGTACAACTTGACGGAATATAAGACGCGGTGATATTAATCTCTTAATTAAAGACTTTGATATCTACTGTCCAAAATGCCCTTTAATCAATCATACGTGTACTGGTGGATAATTACTTTTTGTATTTGAGCTATATAGTAATAGGAATCGATTACTAATATTCAGCTCGTTACAAGTCTGTTTATAAAGTGAAATATCTTATCAAATCATAACCTCATTCTAAAGAGGACACGCGTTTGCAAACGAAAATTCAAATCTAGAAAGCACAGTGTACAATTATCGTGTTCTTACGAGATATGTAATTGTACCTGCGTGCTTATCTAGATTGCAGTTGGTATACTATGTACACGCACCATATCGGCTTAGGGCCAGAACATTAATGAGCAATTCACAGGAGCGTAGGTGCAGCACAACGACCGTGTTCAATAGAGGTGAATTGGAGTCGCAGGGACCATATGCTTCGCTCATTAGTCAGTCTTGACACACTTAGATACGACGGAAGCTGTATCGACAGTAGCATGCTTTCGAAGGGATCAATAATGCGTGTGTTTTTTTACAGTAAATAGTGTATATTATTGTTTCTTAGCCATTTTTTATATCGCGACCCACGAGCCAAGAAGCCAAGTAAATTTATTTCTTGGTGTTGTAATATAACTTTATCACGCAACATTCAAACTCATTCCTTCGAATCTGGTGTATACAAGTCTAATTTTTTTAACAGATTGCGACCCCTTTTAATAACAAACGAGACCCCCCAGGGATCGCGGCCGCTAGTTTGAGAAACGCTGGTGTACGTACAGTATATAACAAATATTACTCGAGCACTGCTCTACATGGTATTTCAATGAATATTTAAATTTCCCCTATGTAATAGCAATTTTACAAATAACCATTTTATTTACTGGCATTTCGTGTGGAGTTCGATACATTTTTGGATCGTCGATCCCTTGGGTAAAACCTCATATAATATTAATACAACCTCACCAAATAAAAATGAAATCAAGATCAGTGAACCTGCGGGACCGCAGGCCCGAACGAACGCTATTACTATGAAAATTGAATGTCAACATTTTGTCGACCGGCTTCAACCTTTCGCAATAAAAGCTTTCTAAGTAAAAGTTCGTGTAACTAGTTGAATAGACGCAAAGCAATTTTTACGAATAACCTGACTACACAATCCGGACTATACGACAATAAAGTGCTGCTATTTGGAACTAAATAAATTGCTGTAACTTGCTAACAACGATTTTAAATCTTTCAGTGAAATTCTGCTGCATTTTCAGTAAAATATCTTAATCTACCTAGTCGAAGTTTTAACAATTATCGAAGTAATCAATTTTCACTACTGTTAGTATTACTAGGACCTAATATTGAATCCGCTTCTTAATCTATTGATACAAAAGTAGCTTAGTTTATTAAAATGCATTAGAAATACCATAATATTATCACCAGTTTTCTTGTTTTATTTTTGTTTCTAGTAATCTTTTCATATTGGTGTTAATTTAAAATGATCTAGATTTTAAAGCATACTATTTGTGTTGCAAATAAGGATATTTTTAATGTTACTCTTTAAACATTTGTCAATGACGAATCGAAACTAAAAACGATTATATATTCTGGTCCCATCTGATCCGACTGATTGTGAATAAATCAAATCACTTCCGAAGGAAGAGTTAATTGGAAGTATATTAGACTAACTAAACGTATGGCGCTCCACCGGATATGGCGTCCTTGGACTGTCCGTGTGACATAATCGCCGTGTGACACCAGTTAGGCGGCGTTCACAGTGAACACTGACTGAATAGTTCTATTTTCGAAAAAACCATCATTGGGACATGACGCGTCGCGTATCATTTTAGAAATGTATACAGAAAATCAAAACAATTTATCATACAATTTAAGAAATTCAACCGAAAGCCGCTCGATATGTACATGTAATAGATTTTCAGCACAAGAATAGTGGGAACGTAGAGAATGATCAGTACAATTATTAACGAAAGTTCATGATACGTAGCCTGCAAAGAACTATGCTATACTACACTTTGGTATAATCTCTACGCTTGGTATTGCGGTTTGACGATCGCTAATACTTCACAAGGTTGTACCAGTAACGCCGCCGACTATTACTGAATTCAATTATATTTATATTGAGTCCTCAATTTTTCCGTCTAACACTGGACGGACGCGGGCGTTATGATGGTCATAAGAGAGAATAAAATTGATATGAAAATAATATTACACAATAAAAAGGTGAATGTGAACGGGCCCTTAGGTAACATGAGTCAACGGATGTATGTCTGCGCTTTGTCTGCCTTATTGCTAATGTGTCCCTATTGTCTTCATAATTCGTCTGTACTTTTGGGCTCTGTAATACAAGAGGTTGAAACACTTGTGAAGTGATTCACGAGCCTCCGTCCGCCCGTTCGTCACCGTCACTTTTCGTTACGTTTACGTGATTTATTAACGTTGTTTTATATTTGAACGAGGAGGGTACGATATCTGAATTTTTCGTATTACGGAATAATCTTTTTGGTATTCAAAATGAAAGAGTACTTACATAAAACCTTTCGCTTCAAACATAAACAAAAAAATGTCTACTTTAATTTATAGCAAAGACATTGACGAAGTCGTTATATATTTTAACCTAAAAAACTGTTCATTTATACGTTATAACGAATATTTTATATAAATCATAACAAAAATCCTGAAAGGTTAGCATCAAAGATGCAAATTAAGGGTCGGACCTTTGCTTTTAAGTCGATCTGTGCTTTCACGATTTCAATATTCATAAAGTACTTGTAGACTCATTAGGTTATAACACCCATTATGTAGCATAATTCAAGTGGCACTCACTCCAGTGATTTTGCGGCGATCATTCATTTTGTCTGCGTATAAATTCACATCGTCACTTGTTCCTATCTAAAATCGTCAAGCATGACCAATTAAATATTCATGAGACACGACATTTTAATGTAACTATTTGTCAACGGACGATAAAAGATAAAATAATTTTCGTATTCGCACAATTTCTTGGAAGCCATTAATCATGATTATTAGGTTAGCTAAGCTCTTGGCCTGCGAGAATTATTTATCGGCTGCCTCGTATTAATAGGCGGGCAGCGACATCGTTCTATTTCACATAAAGTCGCTCGACTGCCGAGCAAAATTAACAGCGGTAATTAAAGACAAACATAAAAGTTCCATTGAGCGTTTACTGACATTTTTGTCCATATTCGTATGTTAGTGCGCCGAGGTGGGCGCCGCCGACCGACCCTCGCCCACGCTTGACCCGCGCCGCTCGCCTACGAGCTCCAAGCCCATCTTTATGGTCTCGTAATACGAAGTAAACTTAATCTAGGAAAAGATTCTTGAGTTTTACGACTGACGGTATACGAGTAAGCTTTTGTACCAATGATTGGACGCCAGGATGAGGCGGATTGCTTTTATGAAAATAGCACAAAAGAAATGAAACGCCAATATTACGTAAATATGTAACAATTGAATCGTCTCGCTAAACGGATCGTTGAGCGTAGTGGCGATTTGCCAAGAAGGGGAATGTTGCGAAGTGTTTAATAACTTTATTGCTGATACAGTGGTGCCGGCTCTCGACGGAAGAATATTTTTCTACTGTGATTGCAATATCTACACCGTATCGTGAACTGGCGAGGCCACAATTCATAGCTGTAGCAGCAATTTCATGCTAAAATGGCGTGCAAAATGTGGAACTTCTATTAGTTGCTGGTGCAGCGGTAAATCAAACGAAACTGTAGTGAGTCATTGCAAATTCAGAACCGTATTTCATCATGCAGAAAATTATCTCGTTCAACTAACAAATTAGTGACTACAAATCTTTTTTGCACGCGAGTAACTAGTAAATATGAACGAACTTAACCGAATATAGCACTAAATGAGTTTTTGTAGCGATAAAGATCGCAGTTAATATTGACACACAAATAAATATAATAAAGGTTTTATAACTGGATAGTTGGCATCATACAAACGCGTGTGTTAAAAAGAGATGAATTGTAAGTGTTTCCGCTTTGTTAATTTTGCATGCAATGTGGAAATAAAATGAATAGGTGTAATGTTTTCCATGAGATGAATAGCTCCCGTCGTCGAGAGCGGCCGCTGGAGAGAACGGGCACGTAGCATCGCCATGCAACTGCGCACGTTTCTCATATGTCTTACAAATTGTGTCTTTTTCTACGCGCTAGAATATGTTAAGAAATCCCTATGAGTCACCAACTACATTTGTTTTTATTAATATTATTAATAAAAGCGACAACATTATAAAACGTTCAGCTACACAGTAATGTTCACGCCGCTTATGTTTTATTGCCGAGCCTCGTTAATTTTGTAGTATTTCTAAAATCTATAAAACAATGTGGTGTTATTGAACAAGAATCTGGACCATAACAATAACTATATTCAGAACAGAGTCATTTTTAATTAATTTTCTCATGTTTTCACCATTCACATGTTTGCAGCTCTTATTTTTTAACAACAAAAAACCGCTAACCTTTTTCTCCAACATGACGTGGCTCTCGAGCGCGTGCATGATCGCTTCCGACACACGTGCGTCTAGGGCCCTCAGCGCCGTGTCGGCTTCCACCCGCGCCAGCCGCTCCACGCCCTCCACGTAGCCCGCCCACGGCGCGTCCAGCTCAGCCACCAGGGAGCCGATGCATCTATAAGGCAAATTGAGGTTATGTTAGAGGTCCAATTATTTGTAAAATGACTTGCTTTTGTCCTTATAAAAATACTTTAAAACCACAAGAAGCGAACATATGCACATTTTTGTATTTATTCAGATCTGTCAAAGGCAAGAATTTTAAAAATAGCATTAGACTATTAAAACACCACCAACGATCCAGCTATAATGAAAAGCTTTTATCAAAGTAAAACACTGAATTGTCCTGAAGGTATAAATAAATCGGCGTATCTAAACCAGAAACTTAATTAGCATTAAGAGGCTATAGCAAGTTTGCATAATGAAGTCACAGTGTCGCTATAAACGAGTGGCTTTATGTCCTGACACCCTCACTCACAAACGCTCGTTAGCACTTTAAGACATTTAATATTCCATCCCTTTCACTCACACCTTAATTTAACGCTCAGGCTGAAAGGGAAATAAACGTACAATATCGAAAATTTATAATTGAGTGTTTTTGAACAGGTAGACCAAAACATATATACATTATGTAAGTTCGCTACCACTAGTTGGCACTTGGCACTGGAGAATCGTGGTAGATTATGCTCTAGGCCTCTAGGTCTCCCGCAATGATAGGAAAGACGGATGTCCTGCTCAAGGACGTAAAAAATGATAGGGATAATGTTTATATTCAAATCATTTACAATCCCCACATATAACAATATTCCAATACTAAGTATTGCATAAATACCAATTCCCGAAGAATCTCATTAATGATAAGCACGTTAGCATAAAATGTATTCGCGAATTGGCCTCCATTAAAGCAATAACTCTCCCAATGTTTGAAAATGATTACGGGAAATGATTGTATTTCCTCGTGTGTGAGGGAAAATGATTGCGTCGCTGTCGGATTTGCAACATAATCCTTAATAGATAATAACATAACATACTTTTAGACAGCAAATCCTAAAGGTTCTGCCACCTTTAGTGCCTAATAGGTTTATTGTTTCTTTAAATAAATATTAGGTAGATATTAATCGCACTTACCCTCTCGCAACATTTAGGCAGTAGTTTCGGCAGGGGCTGACTTCAAGACCCTGGCAGCGGGCACAGCCACCCGCTTTCAGCAGTTTGATGGAACAATCCTCGCTGATACTCGACAGCACCTGCTCGCTAGCCGCCAGTGCACCTGCACCCACCGCTAGAACCTGAAGAAGCGCGCGGGCCGCTTCCAGAGACTTCGATAGGGATTGCGCCAACTTGTAAGAAAAAGAACAGTTTTAAGTTATTGCCGGAAATTGTCTGCAGGAACTGGCAATTTTTTTTGACTTTACTATGAATGTACATACATATATAATAATTTTAGTGATATAAATATATTTACTTGTTGTGGCACTTCTCCAAACGGCTGCACAGCGTCATATGCGTCTTTCAAGCAGGCCTCATATTCAGGGGTGAATTGTTTCGAATCCAGCCTTAGCACATTTTGGTAAGCTACTGGAAACACTTCTCGGAAGAATTTTTTCGTACTGACTGCGAGGTCCTTCGGCGAGGGTAAACCGAGTTCTTCGGAGCTAGTGGCTTCTTGTTCGGCTTTCGATCGTAGCAGAGTTCGGATATCGTCGTAAAGTTGAGCGAGAGGGGCGTGTGCTCGGGTTGCATGACTCCGGTATACTTGCGAGAACAGGACAGCTGTTTTGTTTTGGGATTGATGTGACAGCGCAGTTAGATGTTCTGTGGAAGAAAATAATTCTTTTAGATCACTAATAATCCTAATTTTTTTGTAATTTTTCCTACTACTGATCATACATATACAGGTCAAATATTACTTTCCTTAGTATTATTTATTCCTCCCTTTAAAGATACATACATTTATTTAATTGTATCCACATATTTAAAAAAAAAACTCTTTTCCATTAACACTGTTAAATACAAAAATATTTAGTAGATTGCTCAAATTCCATTCTAAGGTCGGCGGTCTGAGACAATTTTCATTAAATAAATTCTAATCTTAAATTCGTGATGTTAAACAGTTTATAAGGGAACAGGTATTAGATTGCTTAGTACTTGACGCCTGTTTGCTGTACTATTTCATAGTTATCTTAGTGGAATGCGGGAGAAGCGTTCTGGGATCAACGCCTCCTTACATTCCGACGTCAAGGTACAACAGAGGGTCCTTATCAAGGCCACCGACGAATGGAGATAGAGGAAACCCGTCTAATTAAGTGCCTACGTCTCCTCTGTTTATTAAATTCCATTAGCTTTTGTTGACAAAGTACCTGTTTGTTATATTTGTACGTCTGTAACTTCGTGTGTGTTTACTAGGATTTAAGCATTTCGGTTTTTTTTTTTTTTTCATTTAATACAAAAATGATACAAAAACATTTTAAAGTCCTGATCTAGGTTTAAGCTACATATTATTTCCAAAGGTTATAGAATGTAATTCTTAAAAAAAAATATTGCTTGGTTTCGTTTTGGTATGCGTATGTATTGCAAAAATGTTATGAAGAGAGTCTTACTAAGACAATTTTAGTTATTATAAATTAAGTTTACGCGCGGGCAATGGGGTCGGGATCGCAACGAGGGTGGAAACGCCTTTGATGTGCGACTGTTCGACGTCGATCCTTAGAGAGCGACTCGCTTCATAGAAAATAGGCATAAGTGTAGTCTGCATAAAAGAACAAACTTTATGGCAAGTTCGGCTGTTCCGCACGCGCTTTCATACATACAGAATTTGTTACTTGTTTTAATCAAACTCACATTACGCATGTGGTTTTCATTACGTAGCCGCGTATGTTACCGAACTATCAAAAGAATTATGTTTAAACCAATGACGATTGATTTAATACTAATATGCATGGTTAAGGAGTCTTGGTAAAATAATATGTAATTAGAGTCTCGCTGAGCGGTATATGAGTATTTTTATGAGCATCGTCTTTAGTTTCAAAAGGGAACGAATGATCAGAGTTCCTTAAAAAACTCCTTTTCTTTCAAAATAATACCTGTTCATATGCTAAATCGGATTCATATGTATATTCGGAATTTGAACATTAAAATGAGTAACGAAGGCTGTGTCTGCTTTGTTTACGTTAAATCAATCACGTATTTCCTACGTTTTAATACAACGCAAGATTAATGACAGCCGCTCGCATTTTTGTTCGCGCGTCCTGGCAATATATCTTCAGAATAAGGGTGTTTACAACGAAGCTACATTAGCGTGACAGGAGTACTCTGTCATAAATCGTTTTGTAAATTCCCTAATTCACTTCAACCTTTCTTATGTTCCACCGCGTTACGTTTAACTCGTTGCCGGGAATCCTTGCAGGCTCTACGTAGGTTCACTGCGGAATGGTGGAGACAAAGGTTAGTGGTTAACATTGAAGTCGAAGATCTACCGTTCTAGTGAATTTTGATAAGATTAAATCATATCTCTCTGTAATTAACTGAACAGATTACATAAAGTACGCTACGAAGTACGGAAATGCTTGTTATAATTCTGATACTAATGGTCGCTTGACCACGGAAAGCGTTGCTGGAATATACTGATTATTTATTTATGGATCTGTAACTACGTCAGGATAACGAGTGCTTCAATATATTGCATATATGGCATGGCCCTGGCCCATGCCGCCGCCTTGCGGGGCGTATATAAATTCAATCACATCGATTTAAATGTCAGTCATAAATTATTTTAAGCAGTTTAATGATCATCGCCGATGTTTGTCAGATTTAGTTAAATTCCTTCAAATATACATTCATGAACTTTATATCTACAGTTTACCCAAAACATAGCTAAGAATGTTAATAAACGATATTAACTAACACGCAAGCAAACGAAAGTAATTTAGAATAAATTCCATTCCTGTAAATGGAATTTGTGAATGGAATACTAATTTCGTATATTAGGTACATGCATACTAAACAAAAGGATTGTACTATCAACTCCAATATTTTTTTTTATATATCCTTTAAGTAGTTTCAGAGGTTTTATTGACTAACACTTGGCACGTGTGATTCAACTGTAGAATTGTTTAGGCTCCGTTTACATACCTATATTTATTTCAATCGTTACTTTGTTGTGCGTATTCTTGGTTGGTGCCCTTTTCAAATGGTACTATATTGAGAATCGAGTAACGACGAAAATAAAATGAGGTTTTGTTCAAATATTATATCAGCGAGTATATTGTTGGCCTAATTTCTAAGCGTTTATTCATTCGGCGGTGCGTGCGCCCGCTCCCGGCGATGTCGGGTGCTACGATAAATAACAAGTGTCATTCGTCTTTGGAAGACAAGACCTCTAGACGCCCTTGGCTCGCCCGACTTTATGTTTTATACGCAGTCAACACACGAAAGTAACCGAAGACCACTTAGTGGTACTTTGGGCGAAATTTATTGATGTACGAGTAACTTAAGGTAAACGTAGGTATACCGATTTCGACCAAATGGGTATCCCGACTTCGGTCCACGATTTGCTACGATATTTATTTAATGAAACATTATTTCATGAATCTGCCCGTGACGTATGGAGGCGAAGTTTCAATTTGTATTTAACTGTCGACTGCGTAAGCTGTTTCACTCGAAGGTCAAAGTTCATAAAAGCTCAAGAGCTTATGTTGCTCTAATCCCATTAGATTGTGCTATACGAGTACATTAAGTTACAAACACATTTAAACGTTTCTCGTCCTCGGGGATAGGAAAGTACTTGTTAATTTATGCTAAGGTAACTAAACAAGACCTAACGTAAGTGGGCCTCAATGACTGCTTGTAAATGACTAGCTTAGTAGTCCTAAGTCAGCTTATTATGAAAGGAGACTCGAATGAAACCACAAAAAACGGCTAAAGATATAATATGTATCATAAACAATAATACTGCCTCGTTGGTCGGGCGGTTGCGAGCGCAACTGAAGATCGGGAGGTCCTGGGTTCAAATCCCGGGTTGGGTACTGTTGGATTTTTCTAATTTAGAATTTCTAGCAGTGACT
>DWDX01000392.1:0-27937 GCA_018245675.1 Agara michaeli
ACTAGGAGTGGAGCAGCAATGAAAAATGTTGCCAAAACGGGAAAATATTTCTTTTTTGAGAGCTTTCCTTCAATAAAAAAAATATTTTGTTACACTTTTTTATTTCCGTATTATTATCATTACTATTTTGAACACGCGGGCGAAGCCGCCGCCGCGAAGTTATCAACTAGTTTGGAATAAAGCGGATTGGAGTGTCATACAATCAAGCGCCGACAGTCCGCGAGTTGTGACCGTCGATTCGTTAAAAATCGAATACTTCACGGCCAGCGACACAGATGTTCGTTTCCGGTGCACCGAGCGTGCGTAACACTCGTTACATAAATTCACAGTTGCTAATGCTCAGCAGTAATGCGCGGGCCAGTCTTTGTTCTTGTCTATTGTTCCGCGATACTTTACAACGTTCACGTGTTGGCTTTTGCGTGAACAAAGGCGGTTGCGCTGCTGTCTTGCGGAATAATTAGGTGTTTAGTCGTATCTAATCCCTATTTCATATTGTAAAAAAATATGGCAATTAATTATTGAATCGACGCCAAAACTAAGCGAACAATAGTTCGTAGGTATTATGTAATTTTTGACGTGGACTCAAGCTATACCCGAATTCAATGAAGGTAGGAAATACATGGCGAGTCGCTAGGTTCTCCCGGGGCAGTGTACCACCACATCTATTTCTACCGTAAAACAATTGTTATGAAAACCATTTGTGTTTTCCGTTCCCGGTTCACATGTATTCTGAGGGTGACGATTCTAAGTGCTCAGCAGTAGAAACACGTCTGCGATAGTCTTCGATTACTACTAACTAGATTAATGTTTACTAACAGTCCTATTTTTATAATACTATTACAACTTAATATTACGTAACAAGTTTAATTAATTTACTTCTACTATTTTCCAAACCAATAAGTATTAAACAACTAGTAAAAAAACAAGTTACACAAGCCAAAAATGTTATTCGTAACTTGAGTTTGGAAGATTTTGTAAGAGTTCGCAATGGCTCCTTGTCGTGCCGTTTGAAAGTTAACACGAACGATTTTTAAAAACATTTACATTTTCAAAATAAGTAGAAGGTACTACTACTTGGTTGCGTCAATATGCGGCACCGTTGCGAAACATTTCAATTTAAGAATAAATTATAAATATACATTCTTAAAATTCACAGACTGCTATTCCGGCATTTGGCACGTTAAGCTTAAATAAATAAAGCTATAAATGAACCCCGTCTATTCTGAATACTGTGCGTCCTTCGCGTTGAAAAATACTTATAAAGTGTTCTGGTATATATTCTATATGGAAATTCAGCCTGTGAAAAGAGTCTAGCGAGGGATTACTGTAAGACATAAACGTATGCATACCCATATAATGCTTATGAGCGACGTTATGCAGCAAAGGAAACGCTTTTATGTAGTAACAAAAATAACAGAATGTCGTGCGTTACCGTCACTGTCGGTGCCAACGTCACGGGCGTAAACAAGTTTATCATAAAAACATATCTGCAATGGCAATGTTGAACTGGTTTAACGTAAACGGCAGTTCCGAGTAAGTTTGAGCTGTAAGAAAATCACCAATCATTATGTGGAAAATGCGAGCCGTGGTACAATCACACGGGGCACTTAGTCGCCCGCGTTTCCTGCTATCCTTATGTGGCTTTAAATAATTTACGACATTAATGTATGAGTATCAGTGAGTGGCGAGTACCTACCTATATTGCCTTGTAAATTGTAACGTTCAACGCTTGCCTTTAACGAGCGGGGAACAAATGTAATTTATAATGCTTTTATATATTATAATCCATCATTAGAAAATCGCGAAACAACTATTTGTAAGCGTTAAGATCGTACCGGTGCGTGCGGGGAGGTCACGTCAAACCAAATAGAATATATAAATAGATATTTTTTTTTGTTTGCAGGATTAAGGATATTTTCATTTTACGTCAATTTTGATAAGCATACATTGAAGTAAACATCCTATACTTACATCATGTCTGCGAGGACAAGAATAATATCACATTTTTAAGCAATTAAGTAGTTGTTATGTGTTAGTAAAGTGACCTTGGGATTTCGGATCAGTATAAGGATAAAGTCTGCAACATATGAGTTTTATAGAATAATCAAGTAAATTATTAAGGACCGTCGTATCGGCACGGCGCACCTATACATCTAAATAAATTTGAAGTGTCTGTTTGTGATTTAGAAATAACTGTGTTTTCTTAAGTGTTTAAAGAGACTTTTTTAAATTACTGTCTGTCTTGCTGTTCGTCTGGACTAATCTCTGGAATAGTTGAAGCGATTTTAATGGGACTTTTCCTGGAAGATAGAGGACGTTAGGCTACTTTTTATCCCGATATTCCCAAGGGATCGAAACCTACGCGGGTAACGCCGCGAGGTTATTATACACACGGGGGTAGTTATACATATTTCTACTTAATGTACACTGCGCTGACAATCTACTCCTGTAATAAAGTAGGTAAAATAAATTAGATATAACGGGTTTTAACATATCTAAAGGTTCATTTGTAATTGCGGCAACACACTGACGGTAATTTTTATTTTTATACATCAGGCATTCCTGCAAACTCGTGTTAGTTTTGACAGTTACCTACGATTTTCAGTAGCCATGGTGTCCACGGTGGTAGTCGTGTACCATGGTTATGATACCCAGTATCTATGTGTCAAGATTTTATCATCACCATCATATTAACCTTTATAAGTACCAGTATAACGTTCAAAAATATGAAGCATGAAAATGTTTCATTTACGAAAACAGCTTTACCTGCCTTTGCTTGCCTTTCAAAATTCAGATGAAAGATAAGACGTAAAAAGGTTAGCTTTATATTCATGAGTATTGCGAAAAAGTATAATTTTAATATATCAACAGTCAACGAGTAGTAATTTGACTTTAAAAACGTCTGAACACGTATGTCATTGTGTGATCTGGTCGACAAACACTGAATATTTTTACATTCAAAACAACTGAACTTCTCAAAATAGATTGATCAATCAAATACACCACCCGAATGCTTATCCAGGGTAGGAACCCTTGGGCTCAGCAGTCAGGATCTACCCACTATACCGAGGTCAGACAATAAGCAAGGCGTGTGTGGACTATACTATTTATTCTCATTGAACTTACCACATGGTAAGTAGCGTGTGATCTAGGATTTACCACGCTTGTCTAGAAAGTGCTTAGATACACCGTTTTCTTGAATAATAATTCGAAATGATATGAAACGGGGACAACAGATGCCAGTGGGGAGCTACTCTCTAGCATATTGCAGCAGTAACGAGATGGTGATGAGAAAGTTACGTTCGGCAAAGCGGAGGGTCTACCCAGTATTTATGATTAATTAATTGCTTGAGTAATTAATTGACTGATAGAGTAATTAAATTGAGGAAATCCCTTGTTGTACTTTCCTTGTGAGTCATATTGGATATTACTAAAATTAAAAAATTAATCGTAATATTTCACTTAGTTGTCTGTGCTGTCTCTGTTTTCAACAGGTGTATTATACTAAATTATGCGGCCTCTGTAGCAGTACGCTGATCTGTAAACGGGGCTAACACGAACGCAAAGACGGCAAATCCTTCCTCATCCATCAATATTTCATTGTCTGTCTATGGTGATAGCGGAAGCGTGAATTAAACGCCTAGTCGAGTCGCTTGCCCTCGCGGCTCAAGGTGTTCGTAAAGAGACGACTAAGTCCGTGTTAAACAATGCGAGAGTTCCGAGACTTCACTAACAGCATTTCGTTAATCTTTTTCGTAATACTCGAATCGTTGAGGTTACATAATTATTGTTTCCTTCATGAAAATCGACGCTGGCGAGTAAAAGAAGCGTGGCGTAATCAAGGAGTTATATTCGTTGACCACAAATGTATGAGACGTACATATTTTAAAGCAGAAATAATAATATAAGCAGAAATAAGCGGTAGTTGCACAATTTTTTATAATGAAAGTCTTTCATAACAATAACGGAAGTCTTAACTGTTAGTTAATTACTTTTACCTTCGCCCTTGGCATTTTTGATTAGGAATCTCTAAGCAGCTTTGAAGTCAGCGCTACGGTTAGCGAAGGCAAATTCTTTGGACGGTTCTTGTATTGAAGTCCGTGCCAAAACCAACTTTTTAGACACGAAAACTGTAGGTAAGTGATTCACAGAGCTTTAGTATTCCAATAAAATTTACTTCTTATATAATACATAATTGTAATTTTAATCCACAACATAAAGTATATATGCGTTTGTGAATATTATCAGAATACATCACAGAATAACCACCGAATAACCGCGGATTGTTGGTTGTGGTTGTAGATCGTAAACAAACGCGTTTCGATACGACGATGCTGTTAGAAATACAATCCTGCGTTGATGTAAAATTGAAATGTATACCTACTGATGCCACATAGACTGTATAATAATAATTATAATCATTATGATTGAGAATAAATTATTCAACAGTATTTCAATAATTATTTAAAATAACAAAATCAAAAAAATATGTTACGCCTTTAAATAGTTGCTATTTAGCGGCAGCAATTTTAAATTTTAAATTATAAATAAATAACACACAAAATGAGGAGCTGAACATTTGAGAGAATATTAAGAACAATCAGGCCAACGTTCAATTGGTATAGTTAAGAAATTGATGCCAAAGTGCGAAACGAAAACAGTGAAAGTAACCATACTGCTTTAGTAACGGTTCAATCAAATGTCCCGTACATTTATGTTGATTTGTAATATGTGGAATTGTAGAACGTCTCTGCACTTACTAGACTATACAAGTGATGTATGCTGTAGGTCGTGTCTCAGTTTAGCAGGGCATACATACAACAACATATGGAATTTTCATTCATGATGTTGAAACAGTTAACGGCATGCCATCTATGCGCAGACGATAAAGTGGTCACTTCAGATCAAGACATCTATTTCCAACTTGAAGTAAAGTAAAGTTAGTCATATGCAACAAAGACACTATATTGATTCTGACAAATATTTATAGAACAATTTCAGTCAGTATCCAAAAATACATTCCGCTTTGATCACAAAACTGGCTGAAATATTCTCGTTGGATGAAACTGAGAAGGGTAGTAGAGATAAGAGGAGACGATTAAAACAACATAATATAGTTATCAAACTTGATGAATATTACATTGGTATCTAAGTGACAATGACAAGTTTATAATTACATAGTTAAAATATCAAACGCTGTAATACAAGATTTTAAAAAAAGTATTCTTACGTACTCATTCGCCTACTTTAAATATGATTTTATTTGAGTAAAATAATACTAAAATTGAGCACTGATACAAATCGTGTATACGTAGGATGAGCAATATATAACATACATACATACAAAAACGAGGTCATACTTTGTACTGTATGAACGTTTGCCCCACATATCAATAACGTGTGACGCGTACAATCGTTATGAATTTCATACATACGGGTTACATTGATGTAACATTAATTACCTAAACGAATATGTATGTGCCGCGTACATTTGTACATAATAGTATAAGTACATAATACTTTGTCAACGTCACAACGCACATCGCACAAACGTATCGGAATATCGGTCCTTAAATATATCAGCGTTAACATTAACATTACTTCGAAGATCATGTTAAGTATACTCGCTTTTGGTTCTACCGAGAGGTAACAATCGTTAGGACTTGTCACGGACCTTTAGGGCGGGTTTAAGTTAATATTGGTCTCATCACCAAAATTATGCAATGAATGACGCAACGTGCTGCAGTGCGTTACAAATACATAATATCGTGAGATCCGTATCGAAAGAACGCAAATAGATTGGCGTCAATCAATATTATTACACAATATCCTACGAAATTAAACTTAGAAACGTCACAATTTTGTTCCGATAATGATACAGGTTGTTATTATATACGCCACGCGATTTGATAAAACTGAACACAAATAAATCGGGAGTCGATATAAATGACGTATACCCGGAACATTTTGTTGAGAAATAATAATAATAATTGGGACAGTCCCACTCACGGCTATCTGATTCCAAATTTAGCAATTAAACAGAAGTGTTATGGTAACCGGCCAGCTGATAAACGATATAAGCCATACAATTTAAAATAAAACGAATTTACTAAGTGAATTTCGATTAAAATTATGTGAACAGTTTCAAACCAAAGTGAATTATTATACAATGTAATATTTACAAGAGTGTACCTTAATAAATTTGTATAATTACGTGTGACAATATTAATAAACAATTTGAGTTCCAATATTTAATGTTCACAATATACAACATCACAAAAACAACACAAAAATTTGATACAAGTTATCTATATCCATATGATCATATCTGAGTCAACTTTCCTACTTTCCTTTCGTGATTTTCACATTTTGGTTATTTCTCGAATAATTAATTGGTAAATAGCTCTTCAAGTGCTGTTCGTTTTTTGGTAAAGTCAAATTTGAGTTAAAATATTTAAGTGCCAGCTCACCCTTCACATCTCGCCATACTAATTTGACCAAATTTAAATTCAGGTGATACGGTGAAAAATAAAGTACAGTACGACTTTTAATATGACATCAATTTTGTATGCTTTTTATGTTATATTTCGTTATATAAATTGGAGAAAATAAATTGTTTAATTTGAGTCCTAATGGAAGAAATCATCTTCGGTTGCAAGTCTCGCGTGCATCGTTGTATCGTTCGATGTTGACATCCAGCTGAAGAATCGCGACATTTGACGTAACGAACATACACCCCCTCCCCGCACCGCTTCATTACCGCAGGGACCCACTCAATTAAGCGCTGCACCTATAGTTAGTTAACTGTGGGTTAACATAACATGATAGTTGTTACGCAGATTTGCTTCGAGCATGTGCAAAGTTATTTTGAAATTTTTATTGGCCAGCGGATCCGGCGCAGACGGAGCAGATCGCGTCACGATAACGATTCAAAGTAATTACACTGAAGAAAATTATGCGATATCAATTTTACCTACATATTATGGTAGTGGCGAATTGTCTGTATTTTTCGTTCTGATTTTAAAATATTTCTCATGGTACAACGATGATAGAGCATAATGCGAGGCGAGGTGCGTCGCCCTCGGCTAAAAATATTACACCGGTTCACTGCGCGCATCATCCTCACAAAGAAAACGTATGTGTTCTGAGTTCTGACCTCTAAATTGGGAAATGCTACTGTACCTATCTAGAGTGTTCTTATTATTGAATTAATTAAAGGTTTAACTATAAATATAACATTTACACATACGCTGCACTAGCGCACACCAAGAAAAGTGACTTTAATACTTATTCTTTATTTTTTATTACTATATAATAAACTTCGTTTGACTACGAGCTTATCTGATGGTTAACGCAAAGCAAAAGCAAGCCGATTATAATATGTAGTAGAATTAAAAAACAACTGCAGTGACAAATACTTCTCTAGTAATTTAATGTTCTTCAAGCACGATGAGGTGAGAACCATTTTGTGCATTTGTTTCCGCAATTTGTGAAAAGCGCAGTATCAAGATGTTTCATTGGTAAATGTTCATCATTACTCAATTAATCAGACAAACATACGACTGCTTGCGTCTTCCGCATTTCGTTTTGATCTCGGCCTCAAGCGTATGAGCCTCGAAAATAAATTTGAAAGTTATCAGTGCTAAAATTAATTAAAATAACAAAATCAAAAAACCTTAGCGTAACAACGTAATTGTAATTAAACAATTTTTGTTAACACAACGTTTTGGTTCAGGAAATTAATTAGCATACTTACTTAAATTAATACCAGAAATTTGACTATCGCATCGCAAATCGGCTTGTCTGTAAATGGTAAATCGCAGTCCGTAGCTAAATGTATTTTGGAAGTATCGAGTGCGGGAGACCTTGGAGGCTCGGCCACGGGTGAGTTGAAGGTTCGCTGACGCACTCGATAGCGCGGAAGCGCCCGCCCATACATACACCTCATCGCCTCGCAACCGCGATTCCTTCGTCGCAGTTTTTTTTTTCACAACAATAAAACAACACGCACTTATTACTTGGAGAAGTGGAGGCACTGCGCACATTATTGTTAGTTGCGTCTCAGACGAGCTCATACGTCACACGGGATTGTACGGACATACGTCGACATTAAAAACTGTAGCCACGTGGTCGCCACAAAGAAATATGCGATTGAAATGTTGGCACGGACGTCGCCGATTCGCAGAGATGGCATCGCGTCTCTGGGCCGCTATTTAAAGAAACACCTATAAATGTAGCACAAGTTCAAAACGACCACCGCGTCGCAGGTCGCCGGGATTAAGGTTAATTACCCCAAGGCCGGGGGTGTCAATGTTTGGAGTTTCATCTCATAGATACTCGTGGAAAGGGACGAAAGAATGGAATAATATAGACTCATGCTGGCGTACAGGTATACGCATACCACGATTGCATGTATCACATGTTACGTAGATAACTTATCCGAGTTAGATGAAAAACAGACATGCGACATTATGGAAGTTCTATATGTATGTGTAATTTACATTGTAAACTAATCGAACGCTTACATTAAACTTTTCAGTAGTTTTACATGAATATGTTAACTGTATTTCCTGGATTTGTGTCTCATTATGATTGTGCTTATTCAATATATTGTTCTTTAAATCGATTAGTTCGATGACAGACTCGACAATATGAATCACTTGCTTTTGAATTAAGTATAGAACGTCCGTATGATGCTCGGTAACATAGGCAGTGGTATTAAGCGGCGGTCATTCAACCTTTAGTGTACCATGTTCGATGAGACTGCTATTTTTTATGGAATCGTCTATAAATTATGTACTGTGTATGAAGCTTAAACAATACTAGCGATAAGTATTTTGTATGTATATAATATATAGAAGTTACACAACAGCATTACGGCGGTAGGCTTGGCGATAGAATGTTTTGCTCGCTATGTACCGCTTGTCACACACGATAGTGACTAATAATACGCGCATAATTTAATGATAAAACTTGCTCGCTTGCTAGGTCTTCCGTATCTGAAATCGCGTTCATTGCAAATTTGAGTTTGGCGAAAATAATTTTACACGTTAGGATGATAAGATCATTCAGCAAAAACCAAATACACCACCGATTGTTTTTTGTTTTAATTTCAGATCAACTTACTCGGTTCATTAACATTATAATAGAAACGCTTATATCGAACAGATAACCAAGCAGCACGACGGTATTGGAATCGGTACTTCTTTAAATTTGAACCGTTGAAGTGTTTCTAGAAAACGTCCGGCGCGTCGCGGAATGAATCATGCTTTGGTTTGATGACCCTGCCGGCTCACCACAACATTCGACGTTGTGCCTCTGAAGACGGACTCGTTTAACAAAACTAACGGTAATGAATTGGCACCACGAAAAACGCAACGGACTTAACGTGGACGTGCATTTTGCAAGCGAACTAGTTTAATCAGATGTTACATATTTGTTAAGGCGTTAAGATAAGTCGGAAAGGATAATATTCGATAAAAATGAATGTATGTTGTATTTAAATTTATTGTGGATCCCGTTGTACCATGCATGTGACGTTATGAATATTTTCCGTTAGATAGGTACTTAGCTATGTAGAACAGTGAAATACACACAAATCTAAGTACCGTGTGTGCATTAATTTTATTTCCAATTAATTGTAAACAATTTGACGCTCTTTACCGTAATAAAGGTGTCGATGACACAAAAATCGTCGGTGACAGGTCGGAAAAAGGTATGTAAAGTGCTTATGTTTGTTTATTTTGTTTTATTACTTTCAATACTTACGACATTTTTGTTTATATTTACACTCATGACTAATCTGCAGAAGCGATCAGTTTGTTTCAGTTACGTTTGTAAATAATTGTTTACAATAAACATATTAAAAGTAAGTATAGAATCAATTGGTCCAAAACCTTTGCCAGCCATGTATGTACTAAAACGGTTTCAATTGTTTCAGCGCTGGAAACCAAATGAAATGCTTCAATGTAATGTTAATCTTATAATGTAGTTATCGTTTTATATCATATGGATTGCGATTACTATCTATTTTATATTTCCTTAAATTTTGTTTATGTTCTTTAATTGTATTATATATCTGCATACCAAGCTCTTTTCTACATTACTGCCTTCTATATTATAGAACTACTTCATTACGTACAGATGTTGGCATAAACTCATTTACTGCTCGGTAAACGGGCCATCAATTGTTCTATTTTGCATTCGTTTTATTATCAACTTCCTAGTTGAACGCGATGACAGCGCCGGAATTTAAGCAGGCTGGTTAATATGAGTTTTAGGAGTACGGCTGGTGAGATACCTTTGTCTGTCTATCTAGGTCAAACCACATTGTACCACAAAACGCTCCACGGGCCGGGGTCAGAGACGCCGAGGTGATGGCGCAATCTCGCGATCCGAGCGAGTTACCGAACTTACTCAGCCTTCATCAATTTTTATTAGCGCTTGATTTTTGCGCGGCCGGAATTGTAACGCTGTATATTTGCGTAATGTAAACAAGGCTATATTTATTGCTCACTATGAATTCCGTAATTTTTATTGTAGCATCTAGTTATTCCGAGATTCAGTTTAGCGCTCAGAGACTACTCGGTTAAAAAAGTTAGTTAATAAAGAGTATATACGTAACGTAATTGATATACGTAGTCCTAATATTTACGATCAATGCTATTCGGCGCATTGTAGGTTTGTCTTGAAATGCGACAATGGCGTAGTAGGATCGTCGATAGCACGTAAGTAATAATAAAAACTTTAGACGAATAACGCGAACGCGTGAGTAAATGTTTTCTGGAACATGCGCCATCAGATATGATTCACGACGATGCGATGAACGAATTCTATGAAGTCTTTGCAACTGATTAAATTGGGAAGCTGGAGTAAATGGAACATAACTTAAAACAGGAAGTCTTCATTAAGGAAGTATTTTGGCCAATATCGCGGACCACAAACGGTGACAAACTTTGCATTATCACTTTTGATCAATGAAATTTATACAAATGCATTTGGTAAGAGAAAATAATATTATAGAATAATAAATTTCATATATATTATTCTTGTTTTGATAACATGACTTGTACCTACTCGGTTGTGGTTGCTTTGCATGTCAAAATAGTAAGCAAACTTTGCTTTTAAATGCCCATTTATTATTCAATTGGGTGCATATATAACGAGCACACGAGGTTGGCCGTGTGTGTGTCCTTTAAATTGCAGGTAGATATTGTTTGCACCCCAAAAAAAGGTTTCTTTTCAACATTGGCACAGAGACATAGCACAATAAAATTGTGGCCGGTGAGTTTATTTGTTCAGATCTCAAAGACTGTTCGTACCTTTGTCGAAAACTCAACGAGATCATAAATGGAGGAAATTGCAAAGTTACTCGTAACAATGATAGATTGATAAAATGAGATTTCTTATTACTCTATCGCTGGGAGCACCGAGAGTAACAGGGTGTAAATGACAATGTGCGAACTTTCCTGTTTTATCATTATAAATATACCTATAATTATACGACTGTTTAGGCTTTTAAATCAAAAATGAATTTAAATTAACAAAAAAATACAATTTCGATATGACTGATACTATAATGACCAATTAAAATGCGATTCCTCTTAGATTTCAATTAACCTACGATATCTAAAGTGTTACTGTTCAAATATTAAAAACTCCGGCGGACGTCACAACGTTTCTGATAGACGTTCGTTTTGAACAACCTCATTAAGCTTGGAACAATCCGTTTGAATGTATTGTTTCAGTCAGTAATGTAACTGTGCTAGTTACCCATTTATCTACACTTTCGTAAGAGTAAGCTCTATTGTATCTATTCTAATTAGGATATCAGCTAATTATTATAATAGCACTGATTTATCTTGAAATATATTTATCATCCGCGATCAGACCATACTTTTATGATAAGATACATTTGGAAAATCGTAGTAGATTGAAGCGTAGCGTTCACCGTGACGCGCTGTATTTATATACGGCAACAGTTTGAATATGTTTTTAATATCTAGAAGTAGTGAGTCACACATTTCTGTTGAGTAATACACACCTAATGTTCTCACAGATAAATCGAGGTATGGCCCATTGAAAAGAATGTTAGATGTTAAGATTGTTACAACGTACGGTACAAACTATATGAGTAAATCTCTATTATCAATTTCAATATCTAAAGATATTGAAAACCTTGGTCATCTGCATATGCTAATAAGCAATCGATTATTCGTCTAACGACCTTTAACTTGTACGCACGCCCCAGACTATTTCAATGGACAATACTCATCAGTCGGTATAATTAGACTATTTATATTTTTATCATCTGCATTATATTGTCGATATATAAGAAAAAACTGGAAAGAATAACAAATGTAAATTACACTTTACCATAACCATAGATCATTTAGTTAGGTATTAATTTATTGAGATTTAGGCGAGAGCTATATGTACCAATGCAAACCATTGTTATTATAAGTAGGTACTCGATTATCTCAAAACAAAAAAAGTTCTAATTTAAAAAAAAATCAAATTTATATACCTATCAACAAACTTGTGAGAATGAAGTTGGTTAAGAAGAAACTCCTTCGATAACAATTTATTATTCGTCAGGTTAGTTTACGAATGCACAAGACCTATGCGGAATTTTGTAAACATCAAACCGACACGGCGATAAATCCTACTTGTTATTGTCATTGGTATTTTTAGACACCAAGAAATAATTTGCCAATAGGTAAATAGTTGATTGTTTATTTTATTTAAATTTCCTTAACACATTGACTAATATTTCATTTTCTGTTCACGCTGTTGAACCTAAATGACCCTTTTTGCTTAGAATAACCTCATTGCATATCGTAAAAGAAAGTCTCGCGTGAACGACTCTGCTCGAGAAAGTTAATCTTTTACACAACAGATAGGTACATCAATCTCCAAAGTCAACTTACACAATTTTGATAAGTACTTCAACAAATATTGAATAATTGTTAAGGAATACCGTAATTTCAGAAAATTCTAGAAAAATTAAGTAAGTATGTATATCGATTTCAGTTGGAAGAAACTATTGTGTTACGTTATGAATTAGATTTTAGCCTACGATAACTGTGAAAGAAAATGTTGACATTCTTACTTATCTGTAAATCGATTGGTGTGTAAAAACATTTACAAAATATAATCTGCTCGCTAGTGAAGGAGTCGGTAATACTTATTTTGTACAGATAAAAATAAATTAATTGCAGCATTGGGTGTTTCAATAATAGGAATACAGCGATTAAGCTACTGAACATTAAATAGAATAGGACAGTTGAGTGTGTATTTATGGAAATGCTTTCACATTAATAAAAATGAAAATAATTGTCACACAATTGTATGATTGCAAATGTAAAGCAAAAACTTATATATTGTTATAAGTTATTATCTGACACGTAAGCTTAAAATTGTAATACCACCACCTAACTTCAGATAAATGTATGCACAGATAATGAATAAAATACACGCCCATACCAACTAATCTGACTAACACCAGAAGCATTTGTTTGTCCCATTAAACATTTAGTAGCGCTACATATGGTAGATAATTTCTATTAATTATTTCTGGACGTTCTAAGTCGTAGTGGTTTTAGCGCTATAAACCTGTTCTTCTCAGCAATAATTAAAACAAGATAAAATTAAGCACATACGAAACAATATCAAGTCTACTTTATAAAACATATTGTAAAAAGTCGACAAACAATTGCTATTGTTCAACAGTTCTCATGAAACTTTACCAGTCGCAAGTCAGATATTTCATGAATATGTCTTATTTGATATAGCAATGTATTCGAAATAACCATAATGTAATAATACTACTATGAATATAGATTAATAATAAATATGATATTTGATTTTTCTAATCTTTTACCGTCTAGCACGTTTAAGAGTTCATGGTTCCTACTTCCGAATTTAAAGTCATTATACACTTACTTATAACCACTAGGTTGTAAACATGAAAAGTAATAGAATGACAAACACAAAATCAGTATGGTTAGCAAACTAAGACAAAAAAAAATATACCAAGATAGATCATTTAGTACTTCAATATCAGAGCGCAAAGAATTGCAAATGAGATGAATATATATTACATAGAAAATAGGTACATACATTTCAACTTGGGAATCATAAAACAGTATTTTATATATTTCTAACATTAAATGGCATGGAATAATTATATTAAAATTGTTTATAGGTAAGCATTATGATTTTGCATATTGAATATAAAATAAAATAGTATGTCAAACTAGTTTAAGTATTTGTTTATATAGATAATGTGTGGTATAGGGCCTATAAGGTATACGCAAGTGTAAGGAATAAAATGTGTTCTTGACTAGCCATCACGAGATGCGTCATAATGGATAAATTTCTGTATTTGAAAATAGATAAAGGTTTATTATAAACTTACCTCATACACATTCGGGTGCCATACTTTTGTTAAAAACCTAATGGATGGAGGTGAATATGGGTAGTCCGCGGGAAACTTCATGTGTGCCTGAAACAATCAAATACAAATCATATATAAATGACTCCAATTTAATGTCTTATAACATATTAACAAGACAAAGAGAGAGACATTTATTTCCGTTTTTTTAAATTATATCCTACCAATCTCTAATGTCATCTATATAATCAACACTGAATTTCGCAAGCGGCTTTGCTCTTGTTGTAATTGAATTTGAAAAACAAACATTAATTCTTTTTTATTAACTAAGAGTCAACATGTAAAATTTATAGTAATAGCTATTATTACGCATTAAAATAAAGTCAAACATTTTACCACCTTTTAATGTAACGTTTGTTAATATATGTTTATGTGCTCTTAAATAGGCTTGTGTAACAAAAGATGTAGTCAGAGTTTTCCTTGTCATTAAACAGACTGTAAGCAATTATAATTACTATATACTTATCTTAGGTGTCAGGTCATTATCATTACCATGCATTTACTTATATGTTTGTATGTCCACTATTTACAGAACTGGTAAGCACACACTTTTCCCATTTTGACAAAAATTATAAGTGTTTTACATATTAGATAAAATCTGTCATTAGAAATTCGGGAGATTAGAACCACAGATATGGCTCTGACAGCTAACAAGCTGAAGCTTGGTAATCATGAAAATAAGTTTGTGACAAGTCTATAAAGTGAACTCTTCAGGAATGATTTCACCTATAATAAATATAATATATGTTTTACTTAACAATATATACTTGCCTTTTTAGGGCCATCACAAAATGAATCATTCTTTGGCCACAACTGCCCTCATGGTTGAGTGGTTAGGGACTCTTACTGCAAAACCAGAGGTTGTGGGTTCGATTCCCACCCAGGATAAGCATTTATGCAATGATCACATTTACTTGTTCTGTGTCCGAGTGTAAAAAAATATTGATGTAAGTGTAATATGTTGAACATAACATAACACAGGCATTAAATTGCCTAATATGGAATCAGATATCCATGTGTGTAATTGTCCTAATTGTTATATTAATAGAAATAAGATATTAATCTGTATCAATTATTTCTTATGCTTTTTCCCACATGCATTTTCACAATTGGGTCAAGCTTATGGTGTGTTCCCTCTGGTGAGGCTCTGGTTATTATAAATTATGATGTTGGTATTAATCTCTTTATAAAAAGTTATGTCGCCATTATTATAAGTACTGTTAATCTTAAATCTGGAACGAACCGGAAAGAACACAGCACACTTAGTGTTGAATAGTGAAAGTTTGCAATATACCAACACACTGAATCTATAGCTATTGCGAGCTGTAAGTTGAAAAATAGTCAAAACGTGTATTTATTAATTGATATTATATAACGATGCAGGGATTAAGGAGAACATTAAAATATGACTTTAACTTAGTACATGTAGATTACTGTAACAGTAATAAACAATAAGAAAACCCCTTTTGAAATAAGGTTGTGTGATATTGCACTATTATATCAGGAAGGATTTAAGTATATTATAAAGGAATAAGTAAATATTGACTGCCTCGTTGGTCGGGCGGTTGCTAGCGCGACTGCCGATCAGAAGGTCCTGGGTTCAAATTCCGGGTTGGGTACTGTTGGATTTTTCTAATTTAGAATTTCTAGTAGTGACTCAGAGTCTGGATGTGTGCCCATTGCATGGCAATAGACTGACCACCTATACCATTGTGGGACTTAAACGTAACTGGTGAAATATGGGGGTGTACTACACTCCTCTACCTACCTCTTAGGGGATTACAGGCGTGATGTTACGTATTTAATGTAGAAATCAGTGCACATAGCGAATATTCTAAACAATATTTTAGACACCATACAAATTATTATTTCGCTACAAATGTGTACTGACATTGATTTTTTGTACTTTGTATTTAAGTATCAGTTAATATATAAACATACTTATAGTTTAGTTATCGTAAGCTATACACTAGATATTCTCGTTCACCTAACAGTTTCTTCAATGTTGGAGTCGATGTGGTCATCTATGTCATCGTCCATGCAGCTCGCCGCTGAGTGTCTAAGAGAAGAAGCCGGTCCTCAGGAGTCCAACCCCGTGGAGGGTATTGAAATGTTTGCCCACGCAATTGATTCAAGTAAGCACCAGTGAGATAACTATGTCTATTCCAATTTAAAATTTCAATGATATCACTCTGATAACTGATTGTCCCTGTATCTTATTTAGATATTTGTATTAAGAAATATCGGTGTTAAGTTTTGTGATACTGTTGCGCACAGAAAGGATAGCCTAGAGCTTTTTGCTGTAATTACTAGATGCTACACAAATTTGACGTTCATAGGGAAACAATGTCCTCATTCACTACTGTAATTAGGCTGTAAATTAAACACCAAAATATTAGTCATATTTTTAATAAAATGTGATGTGATGTTACTAGGATAGAAATGATACTATATTCCAATTCCAAGTAATAATATATTTCTGGTAATAATTTATGTCTTATACCAGTATATCAAATCAGTTTGAGTCAGTAGATTTTTTGTGACACTATAACAAACAAACTCAGATGTTTATGCTATTATTAGAAGAGTTTAGATAGAAAATACTCATCTGTAAATATATGTTTCAGTATTGAGCAGAGTGAAAGTGAAATTTGTAAATACCAAAATTAGAATCGAACATGTTCCTAAAAATGGAGACAGAGGTATCGCTTTGGAAATTCATATACAAAAGTGAGTAAAAATAAATAAATGAAAGAAGACATTGCTATTTTATTGCTTCATAACTTGGAATGTATCTAACACCTTTCGTTTTTAGCATTGATTATTTTGATGAGGCCGGATCTGAACCGATGCCAGAAGCGACAGATCCGGAGAAATCAAAAACATACATCGTTGCGACATACACAAATAAGAAAGTCAAATTCACTGGAGTAACTTTATACGTAGACGAGTTCCCGTCGAAACTGCGGACGATGGCGCCCAGTCTTATTATGGAAAAGTCAGCATCGTCTCAAGCGGACAAGTCGGACGGCACATCAGTAGAGACACCGGACGCTAACTATCAAAGCACGTTATCCGATGTATTCTATGAAACTAGAAGTGTCATATCAACCATTGAAACAGATCCAATAAAGGAAATCATCGAAGAGAGAAGCCATTCAGAGCAAACTAGAGAGGCGACACCCGAAGAAAAAGCCAACCAACCTGACCCAATACTATTTGCAAAGTTAACCGGCCAACAAGAGCTGGCGTTGAAACTGAAGCACTCTGAAGAAGTGGAGGGTCCCAAAGTGGAAGTTCAAATTTTGCTGGGATCCTTTGTGGTGTTGTTAACGCCAAGACAATTGCACACATTAGTGGAACTGGTCACTGCACTGAACCAGCCAGATCTAGAAGATACCAGGTCTCTGATATGTACATAAATTAACATAATTAATCTAATCTAATGTAAATTAATCCGCAAACAAATGAAACTCTATAACTATGACATCATTGTCAAAAAATACATCAAATCAATTGCTAACCAGTATTCATACTAACAACTTTCTCTATTTTATGCAGTAACATACCCCTTCGGTCGAGCGGTATCAACATGCAATGCAAACCAATGAAGCAAGCAGACTTTCAATTGATAGAAGCCCAGCTTCTGGGCAACATAGAGCAGCAAAGCACCAAGCTAACAGGAATGTATGGGTGGTCTGGACCTAGACTCGGTGAGCTTTCTCCCATTGAAACTTTTCCTTAACACCCATTATATATTAAACGAAAATCGTCTTTTAACAAGCCACAACTGTGATTTCTTGCCTCAATATATGTAGATTCTGATTTTCATTTACTTGCATTATTAATACAGAAGACAGTGAGATGGACACTGAGAAATTCCATCCAATGACATTGGGTAGCCAAATGGCAGAGAGTTTCACTTCATCCGTCAGTTCCATGAGCACAAGTATGGCGTCCAGCATGAACATACCGACGGCACAGCCACGGATCAAGCGAAATAAGAAAGGTATACAAAACTTTACCTACGTATGTAGCATAGATAATATACATGCTTAATCAATGTAATCAATGGTCCAGACATTAGTGAACCTGATTACCGTTCAGCAGACAGTGGGTTCATTGACCACCCAGAACAAGTATACGTGTGATAAATAAGTACATTAAAAATTTTATCTTCAAAAATTGATCAGTTCATTAGATGTTGAGTGATTGTATGACACACTACGATATTTAAGAAGCGTTAAAATGTCAAAGAATTTTATCGTCATCCCCACTTGATTGTGAACCAGCCACTTATAATTAAATCAGACTCAAGCTAGCAGAAAATAACAAAATTTTGCTTAAGCTATGGCAAGTTACACTGCGCCACTGCAACGATTTCTACCAAAGCACAGTGGAGTTGTGATGATTCAGAATTCAATTCAGGAGGTTGAGAAACATATTTCATTCCAATTGATTCAAGCTCAAATCCAAATGGATATAGACATAATATCTTTGTAGTAATAATCCAAAATTGAACAAATCCAAATCTTATCCTCTTTGAACATGTTCAATTGATTCTATCAATATTTTCCAGTTCCACACATTGATGGAGATCCTACAGCGGAAGTGTCGCACGTGAGCGTCAGAATAACATCGTTCTCTTGTGTCCTTCTGCATAAGGTAAGAAAAAGAATTACTTAACATTTATCTAATATATATATATAATATATAACGTAACTGGTGAAATGTGGGGGTGTACTACACTCCTCTGCCTATCCCTTTGGCGATTACAGGCGTAATGGTAGTTTCAATGATTACCCATAACAAACAAAGAAAATTTACCTCTTTATAATATTTCGTATAGAAGTATAGATAATATATGTTGCAGGATATTCTAGTCACGTCTCCGATGAACACAGAAACAGTGTTGTCAACGTCGGCGACTCGGATGCAAGAAGTGTCGAGAGATTTCTTTGAGCACATATCGCCCGCGGTTCGATTGGACGACATTCCCGCTGTGAATGCCATGTTGGATAAAGCCACCGAGAGGAACCATTTGAGGTCAGTGATAGACCATTACCCAAACGCTTTAGAAACAAACGTTGGTAGTGTGTGTGCCTTTATACTTTGAAACAAACTAACACTTTGAATTGACCACACTGTATTAACGTTAAATATTTTTATGTCCAAGCGTATCACGGGCAACTCGGCTTATTACTAAATGTAGTTTTCGAGCCATTCAAATCGGTCACACAAGGAATCCAATATTATTAAGTTTCATAATAATTGTTTGTCTATATTTATATTTACATTCGAATTACTGTAAGATTTTAACAAATGAACATTTAAGACTTAAGTTCTAAAAATCAATCATAGACTTAACTGCTGTAAGCCCAAAAAAGCACAAAACAATCCTTTGATACTCTCCAGTATTTATTCTATAATGGCAGATTGAGTTTTCATAATATTCTGTAAATTTTACACTCCCCCTAGACGTCCACAGTAAATTTTATTGATAATTTATTTTTAAAGTCATAAATCATAATTATCGGATGACGTAAAAGACAGTCTAAGCATATTGTATGCCGACTTTTCAATATGCAACTCCTAACATCTTATATATAGAAGCCGCTGAAAATTTGCACTGACTGTAGAATACAATGCAATATGTGACTTGCGATCAATTTTAAATTTCGTTATTGGAAAGCAGCGCATAATTTTCACAAATTGCCATCGCATTGCGTTACTGGAAACTAACAAATAATTGTACTAAAGCTTTCCTAATGTTTTGTAGAATACTAACATCGGATATGAGTCTCGATGGCAGCGAGAAAGTGACGTCGCGCGGCAGCCAAACCATGTGCGAAGCGGCCATACGCCACTTGCTGGTGCGCGAGTGCTTGTACCACCAGGGCGAGGGCACGAGCACGCCGCAAAGCTTCGACTTAATACGGTTCGAAAATAAAGGTAAGCGGTATGCAGAGCTTCCAAGTACTAAACAACGGAGTGAAAACACACGGAACCAAATAACATACCAATCAGCTGTATAAGCTATTGCTTAACAAGGCAGTATTTTTAGACTAGGAGCACGGCTCGATTAATCCTAAAAAGTTGTACTCAAATCGTATGTTCTTGTCTGGCTCGCTACCGTTTAAACAACCTTGATTAGTAAATATAAACTGTTATATAACTATAACTGTTATAAATTTAACAATTGCCATAAGTATATTTAATTGTGTTAATCAATTTAAAAATAACATATTACTACTGTTAAAATTGTAACCATTTATTTACAGAGCAGGAGGATGCTGGCAGCGGGGCGGCACCGAGATCAAATATCAAAGTGAACTTCAAACAAACATCAAAGTACATGAGAGTATCGGGAGAAAAGAAACTGGTGTATCCAACTACCGATATTGTGTAAGTGACAGGCATTTAATTATCTTGTTTTGAATACTTTGAATGATGTATCAATAAATATTTTTCGTTGTATCTGTCGGTCACTTAAAGTTGAGAATTTCTCTTAATTTTGTCACATTACATATTTATTAATATCTACGTAAGAGACCAGGTGCCTGAAAAACAGGCTCAACTCAATTCAGACATCTGACAGTTTTAAATTGTCACCAGCGTATGGTATTGCCGTTTCCAAAAATGCAAGTAATTTCCTGTACGATTTTTATTATTGTTATCATCGTGAATTTCCAGTGTGAAGTGTACACCGTTCCACGTGGACGTGGAGTTGACGCTGATGGAGCGCATGTCGGCCACGTTCTTCGGCGCGGGCGCGGCGCCGCGCGGCCCCCCGCCGCCCGCCGCGCCGCAGAACCAACTCAACTTCTCCTTGCAGTGCCCTAATCTCAATGCTATACTCAGGTCAGTTGAAATTATAATCTATGCTATTGAAATAATGCATAGAATCATTTATCGCATAAGCATTGGTTAATCATTTGACATATTAAGTAACTGCCCTGTAACTGCTACCTGCTTGTTTGCAAAAATTAAAAATGTTTATATTCTAGCATTCGCCATATTACATTGACGCAGATAACGCACGTATACAAAAAGTGCTTATCACACGTTTTTGTTTTACAAAATTGAATTTCAAATGTCAATTTCAATTATTAATCTATGTGACACCAGTAATATGCACACTATTGTAAAGTATTGCACACATGTCATACAACAGACATTTATAGATTTGTCAATCTAAAGAAAAATTATCTAGTTTCACCATTAAAACTGATCATACAATATGTTAAAATACAGGCTTAGTAAATAAATAATAGTATCACTCAATACAACTTGAGGAGAGCCGTGTACAACTATTATTATTATTATATTTGTTCCAAAATATTATAATTATTCTGCAAACACGCCCATCTGATACCAAACTATATATATATTATAGGTAAAGCCTGCACTATAGAGACCAGCTAACTTACTAACTATATGTATATACGTTTCTCAATATATACGTAAACAGAAAATTTAGAAAATTTCATACCCACATACAAAAAATACTTATACTCATTATAAAAATATTCGTTCCGAGTTGGAAACGTAGCCACAACATCCGACTAAGCGATCACGTTCAGGTGAAACGATAAAACTTAAAAAAAGAAGATGATGTTATGTTGATTGCAGGTTTCCAATAGCTGACCTCCGGCCAGGAATCAACCGGGAAATACGCCGAGTGCGACCGGACTACTTGATGTTCAAGTTCCAAAACACGACGGTGAGCTGCCAACAGGTGCCGAGCGTCCGCCCGCTGCCCACCACCATAGCTGTGAAGGCTACCACCTTAGACCTGTATTACCATGTAAGCATCGGTATAACTTACCGCCCCACCGTCTGAATCACAAAATAAAATTTAAAAAAACCTTAATTTTTACTTATTTGATACTTAATCTATGTAAAAAAACGCTAGTAATACTAATGTTTTTATATCATATTAATAATAACAAACATATTTGAAAGCGAATTGTACCTGTTCAATGAAATTGATTTTGACTTCCGTTTCCTATATTATCTGTAGGAAAACGACACTCTTCCTGGAACGCACGTGGCTCAAACGACGATGGACGATACCTCGTTCGAGGGCAACATTCTGCGATCGGGAAACACCACTACGCCTTTGCCCATGTTAGTATGTGATGAGCTTTTTTAATAAGACATGAATAAAAACTTTAATTTGTACAGGTATACAGGTGTATTAAAAATTTATACACAGTTTTTTAGATAATTTTCATAGTTTATTTGTGTATTATTTGTGTACCAATTTTAGATATTAAAATCAACACAAAACCGCATAATAAATAGCATAACCCGATATTGGATATCCAAATCAATTTAGCTTAAATACATTAATAATGAAGTTCTTATTAGAAATAGATAGGCTATTAAATTAAATGTGTACTATATTCTACAATGTCTGAAGTCTGCTATCGCAAGCTGCAAAAATCACTTAATAGTTAATATCTTAAACATAAGTTACAATATCGATATGTCCATCTTTGTTATGTTTGTAACTATCATTGCAGGATCTCATTAACATTCAAACCCAAGGAGCCCAGCAAGGGTCCGTTCGACTCGTTGAGCGACGAGCTGACCTTCGAACCCAAAAACCTGAACCCCATGACGACGTCCATGTACATTATGAACAACCTGAAGAGCACGCTGCCGAGCCCCTTCAGCGGGAAGAAGATGGCCCATCAAAGCATCACTAAACACGAAACAGACACGCAAAGTAAGATACAACAGCTTTTGTTATATATTTTAAACCGTTCTCTATAAATCTGCACAATAATACCTTTATTTATGACTAGAGGTGTTTTGACATTGATGAGAATTACTTCCTGCAGATCAAGAAGAGGAACTGGTAGTTCCAGGGACGGAGGAGGAAATGGCGGAGTTTTCTAGCAGCTCAGTGGAGCATGCTGCCATACACCTCGACTTCAATCTGCCTATACTGAGCTTGCAACTGGAGTAAGTATCAGTATAGAACTTTTTACTCAGCCCTATGCTACCAACAACCTATTTAGTACCTATTCAATGGAAATTTCTAGAAATAGCTCTAGTGTATACTATATGTAAGCCGCTTTATATCAAGTGTTCCAACTTAATGCAGTAACCTAACAGTCCGTATGTGACGGATCTCAAATAGAAGTATTTAATTTGCATCAGATATGTACGTAGGCTCAGCGGGGATGGTATGTATACTATTCGTCTTATTACTACAATACCGCTCCCGTGACGCTATGACATGGGGCTCTTCAAAAAAGGCGTAAAAAGAGCTTTCCTCGAAAGCCGCCAGCGCACTGGCGACTCCTCGGATGTTGCAAGTGTCCATAGGCGACGGTGACCACTTACCGTCAGGTAGCCTGTCTGCCTGCCTGCTGGGCTAAACTATAAAAAAAAAAATTTTTGTTTCGAGCCATAGAGCTTCAGTGGTGATATCCACATGTTTGCTAGAGATGACAACAACAAGCCCTCTAGGGCTGCAACATGATTTCAAATACCACAGACACTAACGAAACTAATGCTCGTGCAGTGGACTGTAAATTAACACAAAAACTCTACTTCTCTCTCCTACTTTTTGTTTAAAAGTGAAAAGCACTGTTTACTTGCTAATAAAATCAATAAATGTATAGTTGCATTGTTCCAGATCGAAACAGCTTTACGAGATCATATACAACCGGATCAATTCGGACCTGCTGCTGTGGGAGCCGCAGATCGCCGACCAGTACGAGATCTCCCCCCCCTGCGACACCATATACCCCGCCTTTGGCATGTGCAAAGGGACTGCTTACGGTAATTTTGTTTGATTCTCCTCTTAAACAATTCATACACCCAGCAAGCCCAATGATGACTTAAATTAAATGTTGTTTAAATAATAATTATTCACATCAAGTTTATTTATTTTCATGGATGATCGTTTATTTTTATTACATTTCATTATAACATAAATTTTTCTTGATCAATCTTAAGACCTCATTAATTCATGCTAAATACAATATATAGACCATGCCACTACAATCAGTTCATCGTCTTAGATTACAATCCTTATTGTTCTAGATTTGGACTCCGATAGCTCGTCTTCGGAAGAAGAGAATCTCTACTACTCCACGTACGACAGTAAACTGAAGAGAGGCCCGAATGCAAGTAAACTGACGCCCGAAAGCAAAGAGAGCGAAACACATAACTTTTGTCTCACTCTAAAAGTCAATAAGGGCCTGCTAACTATATATGCTCCAGTGAGGGTGAGTAAATATTTTTCAATTGATATTCCAGACAAATGGTTGCACAGACATTTTTGCGTTACTGCGTGGACTTCTACACTTTTTTGGGAGTACGTACCGTTATAGGTTTTGCTGAAAAAATGTCGAAAATTGAGTTTCATTTTAAAATAAATGATGTTCTAGTAATGACGAGTTTAGTAATGTATATAGTGGTGGTGCGCAGGACAGCAACAAGCGCGTGGTGCCGGGGCAGATGGGCGAGGCGGCGCTGCGCGCGCACCAGCTGCGCCTGTGCGCCGCCAGCGGGCTGCGGGGCCGCGCCGGCCGCGCGCAGCTGGCCGTGCGCGCGCGTCACGCCACGCTCTACCACGAACGTAAGCAACCCACACCACTACTGCTGCCTCATCCACTTCAGATCCTGCACCGCAGATTTCTCATTTGTTTTCAAAGTGACATACAACAGACACACTTGCTATTAATCAATTTGGAATCACAAAAATTAAAATGAGTGTTTCTATTTTACTGAAATACACTAATGCCCAATGTCAAATAGAGCACAAATGTTCATTACATCAATACATCTTTGCGAGTGTTGAATATAGAAGACGAATATCAAGTCTCAAATATAGAGATAATCATCACTTTGTTAGGGACCTGCCGTGATCATATTATGTGTGGTAATAAAAATCTTTCTACACCTGTGTTGTAATATTAGAATATTTAACTGGTATTCCCGATAAAATTCTAGCACTGCTGACAATCCCAACTGAGAAGCCGAACTTACGTCTGTACGGGACGACACTGTCGTCGCATCTGAAAACCACCATTTACCCATCAAACAAAGGAGTCATAATTAAAGAGAATCTGGCGCCAAAAGACATGTTCTCGCTCGCGCTTAAGACTGAACCCGACAACGACACACCTAATTTGAAGGTAACGAACTAACCGCGTTCAAATTTTTTATTACTAATAGTTAAAAACACAACATATATTCCTAATACCCAATAATCACTCACTTTCAACAGTTAAAAAGATCACTATATATTTAGCTAAAAGATACAAAAATGCCATATTATGCTTGGAAGTTAATAGTTTTTTTTTTAAGCTAATTACATAATAAATTCTAGTAATTATTATATGCTTAAAAGATATATATTTAACACTGTGCATACTTAATATTTTTTCTCTTTTTTTTGTTGACCTATACTTTTCGTGAATAAAGGGCTCCTAAAACTAACATACGCTTCTTCTCCATAAACTAGTGTCCGTCTTTATTATTGCAATTATATGGGTAATTAAATTAATTGTCACCCAGACGATCTGCATAGCTGTAGGCATAGAGCAGGCGACGTTGCGCCACCGGGGCGACAAGGGCATCGCGTGGCTGACGCAGCTGATGGACGTGCTGGACGTGCTGGACTACCCGGTGGCCGGCTACACGCCCAGCGCCACGCTGTCGGAGCTGCACGTGCACGTGTGGGACAGCGCCGTGGACTACAGGTGCCGCCGCGTCGGCCGCTTGCTTCTCGAGCCCAGCTAAACGCTCATATCATCAAGTCCTCTCCCTACTCATATATCATCCTACTTAATATTATAAATACGAAAGATGTTCCGTTGCCGCTGCAAAACGGCACAATCGATACGGATGAATTTTTATATAGAAATAGATTTTGTATCCACGGGTCAACATTGGATTTTTTTAAATATATTTATCCATTTGTCTGTTTCTTCCCTACTTGCAAAACTTGAACAGACCACTATTTACGTGATATCCTTGTCACTTTTAATCTTCTCAATACTCATTTTCCAGACCTCTGTACCTCCCGATCCGGACCGTGCTGACGCTGGGTAACTTCAGCGTGTCCAGCAACCTGATACCGGAGACCAATACATCGTACCTGCGCTTCTTGGCGCAGGAGTGCTCCCTCCTGCTGTCGCACGCGCCCGGCGCCAAGGGCAACGCGCCCGCGCCGCAGGACGACGAGAAGCCCCCCGACGTGCACAAGGACTACGTGTGCGTCGTCGACTTGGGGCTGTTCGAACTGTCCCTACGGATGGAGGATAAGGCCACCGGGGTGAGTGCTGTCGACGATCGCTCGGTCCAATTATTGTCTGATGTAAACAGATAGAGATAGTCGAATGATGATCCCGATCGTTGGTCAGTCGAACGAGCAGCCGCAAGTGGACCTGAGCGCGTCCAACAACATGGTGAACCTGTACACCTGCTGGGACTCGGCGTCGGCGCTGTGCCGCCTGCTCACGTACGCGGCGTGCGACGGCGACGCGCAGCCGCCCTGCGATCGCTCGCGACACACCAGCGTCTGCTCCGACCAGCCGCTCGAGCCGCTCGTCGGTATGCCCACGCCGCACTTCCGCTCCCGCCCCTCCCCTCGCCCGCACCACACTCACACATCATTGTATATGTTACATTGTAAACTCAGGTCCACTTCAGAATCGTGCTTAAACAATGTAAATATATTTAATCAAAACAAACTTTACCTAGCGATCACAACGCAGGCCCATTGCAGTTGGCTTAGTAGCCAACCTGTTTGTCGGATGTTTTTAAACCGCCTATACGTGCTTCGGCGAAGTTTTAGGATTGCTTAACGGGTCCTACGAAGCACGAAAACGCTGGTGAAAACTTGTCCCTAGTATGCCCTCCCAGCGCCAATCACCTCCAGTGTCTCCATATTTACCCCTTGCATAAGCTGCAAACATTAAAAATTAATACACCATAACTTACATAACAATATGTCTCAGTTTATTAGAAATTAAAGTGTACGTTAATAATACCGTTAACAAAATCAATCCTTTTATCACAGGTCTCGATGACAGACCTATAGAAGAAATAAGAGAACTGTCGCCAAGCGAAATACAACAAGTCAACGATCTCATGGCGGAAGCTATGAAGGAAAGCCCAAACACGACATGTAAGATTTGTTTAACATTTGTTAAGAAAACATTTAAATTTATTACACCATTACTTGCATATTCATGGTTATATAAGTCAGCCAGTGCTGCATCACTACATAGTATAAAACAAAGTCGCTATGTCTGTCCCTATGTCCCTATGTATGCTTAATTCGTTAAAACCACCCAACGGATTTTGATGCGGTTTTTTTTTAATAGATAGAGCGATTGAAGAAGAAGGTTTACACATATAATAACATTCGTATAATAATATATGCGCGGGACGAAGTCGCGGGCAACAGTTAACTGATAAGCCATCAAATATAAGATCAATTTCAAGTCAGCC
>DWDX01000393.1:0-27910 GCA_018245675.1 Agara michaeli
GGTTCGGGGCATTGGGTGATTTGTAAACACATATTTTTATGTATTTACACAACGGTATGGAACGTGTAGAGTGCAATTTTCATTTTCGAGGATTTCTTTACAAAAAGAGTAAGAAAGAGCAAAACATTACGGCCTATAACAAATGCACACTGAAACGACCTAAACATTAAACAAAATACATAAACTGATCACATTTTATATTGTATCCGTTTTGGTCCACGTCAGTAGTGACGCATCCAACATGAACACTTATCTATCTAGCTTTTTTTCAATTGTGTACGTTTTTAATGAAACAAAATATAATAGCAAGTAATCCACACCCGTCTGGTGGTCTGTTCCGATGTGTATATTAAAATCGATGTACGGAAATTGTGTCCTCATTTTTTCGCGCTATCTTCCGCAGAAGTTACCACGCCATTTTGTTTACTGTATTTTTAAAGAATTACACTTATTCTTAGAAGACCGCCGTATCTCGTGCCCCGAATGGGAGTTGTAGGCCTTCGATGCTTTTAGCTATTTATACATAGAACATTATATATTTATTTGAATGATAGAAATGTACGTGTGTTTCATAATATGTAAAATATTTAAATTGTATAGTTGGCAACATTTTCCAGTTCTATTCATTGCAGTGTAGGTTAGCTCAACGGTTCGGTCACGGTGCCGGCAAGAGGTGACGAGGTGGTGTTAAGATGAAATCGAAATAACCATTTTGTACCCAATGACGTTATAGTATAAGGCGTAATTTCCATTGAAGAAACAGGTACATACTGCTGATTACGTCTAAACACTGTTTATATTGTACACTTGCAACATCCGATGACTCGCCGGTGCGCTGCCGGCTTTCTTGAAGTCCCATGTCATAGCGCTCCGTGAATGCCTCGGAAGGAAGTTCATTCCGCATGCCATGATCTCGCTTAACCCGCGAGCGCGGCTGATTTACAAAAAGCCAGTCACTTTGCATTCGTTCGGTCTTGAACGCCTGTAATTTTTTGTCTGTATTTATTTTAATTACATCAACGATCATTGTACCACTGGTTTGGTAATCGTTCAGCCGAAATGGACTACAGTTTAATACCATCAGTCAATTTGCACACGTGTCGATCGTAAATTTACTAAATAATGTCATTTATAAATACGATGCATTTGTAAATATGTATGTACTGCCAATTTTTTTGTTTTTTATTTTTAATACAGATTATATAACTGCGTGTATTATATTTTTCGTCTATGGGTCACTTCTTACAAGCGGAATTCGAACAGCACAAATCACGTGTAAAAAATGTAAAACTTTGTATTTCCTACAAGTATGTATGTGATGCTAAATTATGGCGCGTGCATTGGGTATGGCATGATGTAGAATGTTTTTTGTTTATTATATTTACACGTCATGAACAGCTGTCGAGACTACCACTAAACGAAGCCAAGGTTTTAGGAGCTTATACAATGCTTGAATTTTATTTCATGTATAAATAAAACACTGATGTGCCATTTACGCATAAACAGATAGTAATAAGAAATCTAGGATCGTCAGAATGGTACAAGCCCATCAAAATATCTAGCACCCAATCGAACGAAAGGCGATCGAAGAAATACTTTTTTTTTGTCAGTCTTCTTCGTTCGGAAACATTTTTTTTTTTGCAATCATTCAATCAACAATTCGTTCGTTTTATTCACTGGGAGGTATTTTTTTTTAAAGCCCGCCATCTCTCTTCCGTCACACATTGGTTACAATCTTTTTCCATTTGCCAGTGCGCCACGAACACTGCCATGAACTTAATATAATTTTATTGATTCATTCCAATGAATACCGATGTTGGAAGCGCTTAGTGGAATATCTTAACATTCGTCAATGTGTGCTAATAACTGGCTCGATAACATCGGCGCCCTAACGATACAGTTGGTGATTTGAAATAGTGATAACGTTGCATTAAAAGTGTTATTAATTTAATATGAAGTTAGAACTAAAGTGTTAATACAATAGGGCGAGTATATACTGAAACGTCACAATAGATGCATATTTCTCGTCAGCTAAATGTACCTCTAAAGGTGGTTTTCCACTGTCGCCTCATTACGTCACATTCGCTCACTGTCGCTTTGATGCTCGATGCCGCATACTGTGGAAAGCCACCTTAATATTGTTGTCAATATTATACGGTTATGTTACTTGCACTGTAATAGAACGTCAATTGTGTTGAAATATGGATGTCGCAGCGGGCCGCATGTGTCATTTTGTTTACATTTTCAATAGTTCAATTATAAAATAGTGAATACGACAGTTGTTGCCGCTCTCTCTCTCTACTCTATAGTGAATGTTATTTATTCCGCATGTGATTTTTATGCGAAATATTCACATTAACTGGATGATTATATGATTCTTTTGTTTATTTATTTGTTTTCTAGTTAATATAGTTAAATAAAGGAAGCCATTTACTGGTTATATTTACATAGAACTGTTGAGCGGCATCAGCTTTGTGTCTTTAGCTCAAGTGTCTGCAAACCTTTATCACGTGTCAGATGACATAGTGGCTGTCGGGTACAAGGCGCGCGGATGTAAAATTCCCATTGGATTGTAAAGCTAACCGAACTTGAATATACATCTAATGAAAAACAATTTCGTATTATTTGTTTCCCTATATTGCCCCTGATGACTATTTTTCTTAAGTAACGAAGTCATTATGTAGGTACGTTATTATTTGTATACAATGTCTGCGTGAGTTGTTGAATATTAATACGATAATGATTTCATTATATGAAATCTAAAAGATTTAAATATATTTTTCAAGTTAATATGTAACGTATTTTTTACCAGCAGTATGAATAATTCAAGACATTAAGAAATAGATAGCTAGCTAGTCTGAAAGAAATACAACGGTCATAATTTTATCAAAATATTTATTTCTAGGGAAACAGAGAAATGGTAGAATGAATGACATTGCTTGATGGATATTTACAATGGCGGTGGCTTTGAGCGCTAATAAAAAAAAACGTAATAAAATAAAATCACCAGAAAATCTGTCCACTTATTGTATCATACTAAAAAACCAAAAGTGTTCGATTACTTATCCAGTTAAATAATAACATTACACGGCTGAATTAGCTGCCAAGAGCTCAACGTAATATTTTCTCAAAATTTTCTGTTAATATTCAGGAGACACAATGAAGGCGAATTTATAAAAAGGCATTTGAATTTACCAAATTCGAAAACACACGTCCGAGAACTGAATTAGTGGTGTGGATAGCAAAAAAAATGACACAATTAGTCATAATACAATATGCGACAGATGTCTGGTTACAAAATTATAAATATGAAATATATTTCGCACACTCTCCGGCTAATTACGAAGGTTAGAATAGAAAAATATTCCGTAATAATTCTTCCTTTTCGATGTAAGTTTTAGAGTGACAATTTCCTACTTAGCGTTAAAAAGGCCAACAGACATAAATACCATTGGATGCAGTCACCATTGTTTACTGAAGAGTATTCAGTTACACGAACACGTTTGGGTACTTTAAAATTTTAAGGCAAATGTTTAATAAAATAATACGTGACAATATGTATTTTCTTTATTACACTTGCACTACCTATAAATAGTTAATAAAAAGTCCTGTCAGCTGTCACCCATATATTCACTCAATTTTCCCGCCAAGTTAACTAGTCAATTCAACACTAAATAAAGTACTTGCCTTGCGAGTGCGAGATATTTGATATAAAAACAGTATTTACTATCGTTTACACTGAATAATATTACCTAACACTTAAAACTACGTTTATGAGATGTCAAGCCCAGAGAAAAGTTCGAATAAAATTATAACTCACCATAAGGGGTACATAGGAAGTATCAGACAGTAAATAATAATTAAATAGGATACAATAATAGGTACTATTTGGTAATAAAAATCGATGATGTAACGATAATATGAAACTAAAGCTATTTCAAAAACTGAAATACTTCTATGGGTGTAGCGCATAAGCGTGGTGCCTGGGTGCCTGCGCTGGTGGGGCGGGCGCGGGGAGGGGTATAATTTGATTGCCTCAAATGTTTAGACTTCAGTTCAGTTGGACACCAACATCCCGCAAGACAACAACGCACACGAGATTTGTAACAGAAGACGAGACCTCCAATAAGGTCGAAAAGAAATTGTTGCTCGAAATAATATAACGATATAAACCAGACCAAACCAAACTGGAGATATAATACAAATTAAAATTGTTTATTTTAAAAGGAAATTGTACTGTATTTAATTTGCCATCATATCAACTGGTGATCGAATCAGTTTCGCGAAATATTAAGGGTGACCTGCACGTACATATGTTAACTTAAATTTGACAGAGAAAAATCGAGCATTCAACTTTCCAATTATTCACAGGAGAAATGGAAAAGAACACCTTTTTTTTTGGTTGAATATGTGAAGAGCAAAAAATATTACAACTCATTTCGTTTGTTTATATTGTCATACGTAATTATGGCAAATCAATTGTGGTGCACTTTAATGAATACCTCGAGAGAATTCTTCATTTCATTCTCTAAGTTTATAGCTGCTACATCACAACTCGCCCCTCCCGCAGAAACCTACTCAGTCACGCGCTACGCCAGAAGAGGGCGTATTAAAAAGGTACTGCCACTGCATCTGCTAACTGACCAACTCAAATGCATTTTAATGCAGTTTATACATGTTAACGTTCATGCTTATTTGCCTACGATCGTGCTACATTATAATAGATGTAATAACTCCAAATTTTTTCGAGCAGCGATTAGGAGACTGTAGCATGCCTTGGCAGCCTTGACGGTGCACTCGAAGTAATGAATGCCCCGGTGCACACAGGTCTCGAGATCTTCCTCGTATAAGGATTGCACGTAATCATTGAGTGCAAATGAAATGACATAAGCGGAATGCTACCCCTCTACACATCGCATACCTACATATATACTCCAGTGTCACTCTGCTTCCTGCTATTATGCAAGATATAAATATGCAAGGAGAAATGAAAAACAAGTGATTGTCCTTCCAATTGAACCACACTAATTTCAGTGCTTGCATATGTGTTAATTGAACCGAGGAAGGTATAAATATTGTTGTTGAATGTATGTATGTGATAACTATAATATAAGGCTCATTTACATATTAGCTAAACATTTGACTACATAAGAAATTGTCCTTTACTTTCCACAAAAAGAAATTATGCCGAAATGATTCACTATATATGTAGGCTTGTAGACTATCCTCCGGTAGGCTTCAATATACAAAAACTGCGTTTGTCAAACTGTTCGAGGAGATATCTTAAGATTTAGTTTTGCTGTAATAAATTACATTTCTTTGGGCCCCATATATCAGGTTGTGTTTAAATTACTTGTAAGATTATGTTTATAGCACATTAGTGTAAACTAAAGTAACATAGGTCTCTGTGTTGACAACAACTGAGCGTATAGTATCAGTGAAGCAGTTCAAAGCGATAATTTAAAAATCAGAGCCTGTTAAGCATATCGGTCTAAGTGCTGTTTATGTCTATTTTATTATTTATTATGTAATTACATATAACATCCATGATATTATAGTGAAATTGATGTTAATATAAATTTATGTTAAAAATGGAACATCTCGGCGATCGGGCCCCTGGAACCTTGTATATGGGTGATTTTAGCCAGAGCTAAAACTCTGCCTCGCTACTTTCTTTAATAGGCAAAGTGTACACAATAAAATGAGCTGTTTTACAGCAGATACAGATGCAAGCATGCCGCCTCAAAACTATGAATCAGGAGCTTTCGGGTGTTGAGCTTACAATTTATCTTTCAATGTCAAATTTAAAGAGATTTTTTTTTACAAACTATTGTAACTTAACATGAATGATACTGTACGGTTAATACAGCTTGTTGATAAACAAATCTTCTCAGTAACAAACACATCCCAATTACATTTAGCTTACATACTAAGAGTTACGTCTGCACTCAGGGTACAGGGTGCTGGCTGGGGACGAGGCCGGCGTGCTCGGGGCTGTGTTTCTGTTTTTTCCTCTTCTTCTCCTTTTTTCTCTTCTTTCTCTCCTTGTCATCGTCGTGCCTTTTCTGCTTTTTATGCTTGTTATGCTTTTCATATGTGTCCGGATTTGATGAATCTAAAATTTCACGATGGGGGTCAAACGATACATATAATTTCTTACAACGAATTCAATACATAAAAAAGTAAGTGAAAATTACCATACACTGTCTTTAGAAAAAATACAGAACACTGTACGAGAACTGTGGCTCTGATTTTTTATTTGATGGTCACATAATAGAAATATTGTGTATATTATTTGTCGGATTATTTATATATTCATCATCCAATCTACACTATCATATTGGAAGATTCCCAGTCGGTGAATCAATTCAACTACAAGGATATATAACTATCCACTATTACAAAAAACAGGTACGGGAAAACTTTAGAAGAAATGCTTAAATAAGTAATGTGTAGTGTAACAACCATACCTTGTAGTGGTGTGTCTTGGCCGGGAGGAGCCCCATCTTTGTGCTTGTGTTTCTTATGTTTGCTCTTATGCCTCTTGGGCGGTGTTGCGCTCACGTAACGATACTGCTCTGGTAGGGGACCCGGGTGCAGCCGGAACCCTGCCAGCTGGGCACTGGTCAGAGGCAACAACTCTTTACCCCCGATAGGTCTTTTAGCTATGACCGATCCCAATGTGCTGTTGTCTTCCTGCCCCGGGCCGTCCACAATGCCAGGTAGATTTGGTAAAAAAGATGATAGGGATTCTTTCAGTTTTTTTCCGTTAAATTTACTATAAGAGTGCTCCAGTCCGTAATATGCCATCAAGTTAGTAGCACCCGTGAGTTCACATTCTCCTAAAATGAAAAACGCAATTATGTGTATAAATATATTCAGGATTTTTTTTATGTTCCTCAACAATTACGGAATGAGAGTATTCTTGATATCTTACCTGGAGGTTCTTTCATCAAATAGAAAGGTCCACTATGTACTATTGCAGGGTTTTTGCCAAGGGAGATGGTAGTTTTGAGAGTTCCAGACGAATCCTGGCGAGAGACGACTGGCGACCTCGCTCCTCGAGGCGAGGACTTCGGTGAATACGGTTCTACTTTTCTAAACTGATCAGACATCATCTTGCATAGGCATTGTCTACTAAAATGGTTATGAAAAAAAAACAAAAATTATTAAAGAAAGTAATAGAAAATAAAACTGTCCTTCCCTTTGCCAAAACGAAGTCGACTCTGATCACAGACTATAAATTATGTATTACTATTTGATTGTGACACAGATTATTATACAACCTATAGATTCCTAAACAATATCACTGTTAATTTTTGCGTGTTTATCTTATTTTGGTTAAATATTTTACATTGTCTAGAATTCGTAGTTTTTTACGACAAATATCTATAATAGGTCTACCAATTATCTATGATAATATTAATTTGATTAAAGATTGTAAGCACGTCACTACTGATAAATATTACTCGATGTTTTAGGTTTAATATATTTTTATGTGATTAGATTTTAAAACTATGGATACAGTGATAGATTACTTAGCCTTATACAGTCTACAAAATTTGTAAAAATTTAAATGAGTGCAGTTAAAATTAAAAAATACTATTGTCTATGGTGGTAACCACGTGTTTTTGATTATGTGGTACAGCACTGGTATTAAAAAAGTAACAGAAAAAAAATAAAAATATTGTCTATTGCAAATGAATTAGCTTCTCGTAACGCGCTGCGAATTTCTATAGGTGTTTGGAAATAAACACCTTGAGGAGCCTAAGTTCATATCTGTGTGCATTTGTGAATTTTTTTAAAAGTGGAAAATGTTTATTCACCGACATATGTGTGATACAAAAGTGGTGCAACGCATCTGATATCATCAATCCTCGCAGTGCGAAGTGACGCCATTTTACGGGAATGACCAGCCCGCGGCTGCCTCCCATTAGGCCCGATGTAAGGAGCGCTCTACCCAAACGGATGCATGGAAACGAATCTATATTGTTATACTCGTACTGGACGTACGATTTCAGAGGTACAGTCAATATCATGTATTGTTGTTATCGTAATTTGAATCATAGTTTCGATTTCCTCTTGTTTGAATGTCTTTTGTTTCTCAGCAGTCAAACTAAGCACGTGTTTTGTATTCCAGAAAACTATGGAAGATGGTAACCCATCCATTACGAAGGACGATAATATTGCATCCGGTTCTGTGGCGAATTCGTATAGCGACCGGCCCGTGAAGTTAACGGCGAACGGGCACGATTTTGCGGGCGAGCCGTCCAGCCCCTCCGACAGCGCGCTCGAGCGGCGGCCGAGCGCCGACGCGCCCGACGATAAGTGCCGGAAGCGTATCAATCCGCTACGTATCCACCTCGGCAAGCGGCCGTTTGTTGACAACTCTGTTACGTATAATAGTGTGTGTAAAAAGAAAAAACCTTATAAACCCAGTGAACCCAGTGCATCTAAAAATCCCGCTCCGAGAGCTCCGAAGCTCATTCCCAAACAGGCTGACCACAATCAATTTCACAATGCTCCATCACATGTTGACAATGAACAAGACAAGCCAGTCCCGAGGCTCGTGCCCAAAAGCCAATTACAACAATTTAAAAAGGGTAAAACTGAAAAAGGAGCCCAATTAAAGGAATACGCTCAGAGCTTAGGACTTCAGCCAATGGTAAAATTCAAGTGTCGAAAATGCTGTTCTATGACATTCAAGTCCCTGGCGATGTTGAAAGACCACCAGCTTATATGTCGAGCACAAGCTAAAGAACCAGCACTGAGTCCAGAGGCAGCACCAAGTGCGGATACCAGTAGTGGCTTAGCAAGGGTCACGCGAAAGGTGTATTTATGCTCTGCTTGTGGGACATACTATGAAAATTGGAACCTCTTCCTTCACATGAGAGATGTTCATAATAGACACATTTGCTTATTTTGCTTAGGAATGTTTTCAAAAGCTGAAAAATTAGCATCACATTTAATCAACAAACACAATGTACAAGAATTTAATTACTTAAGTAAAGAGGAGTTCTGTCAAGTTTATAATGGCACCTTGTATCTGATGTGCTGCGCTTGTGATGAGATCTGCAGTGAGCAGGATGATTTTTTTAATCACGACTGTAACAATGTAAAGCCCAAACCTGTACCAATGCTGGTCAGCAAGAATACAGCTAAGCCAAATAATATGAGACAAATCAAAACTGCTTCCGAACAAACAACAAATGGCCCTCCGACGATATCTAAAGATACACAAAAACTTGTTAGTGAAAAGAAAGATTTGTGTGAAGTTAAACCTGAGACCTGCACATCACAACAGCAAAAGCTTATAAACACACCTAATTTTGAAAATAGTGATGTAAGTATGAACTCGGACAATTCAGCTGCAACTAGTAGTGCACAGAGCAATACATTTAGTTCTATAAATTCAACTGTAGAACTTGAAAATCAAAAAATGTATTCTAGTCCAATACATCGTAGTAATCAAAATTCGGGGCACAACACACCTAGCTTACCAAATGGTGATGAAAATTTAGAACAATCTGATGAATGTGACACACCGGAACCTGATATACCATCACCACCAGCAGAGATTTATCCTGTTAAACCTGATCGACCACCCAGTCAATCTAGCCAATCAGAAAAGGAGGGTGGTATCAAGTTAAAACTCAGTTTAAATAATGCAAACTCACCAGTAATCATCAATTCAACTGTAGATCCAACTATTGGACAACAGTATGCAAATAAGCCACCAACACGCACCAGGCGACCTCCTAAGAGATATGAAAAACAAGCTCCAGTAGGACCTATTTCCCAAGTAAAACCACCATCAATAAAAATGACAATTTGTGATAAAGCTGACAGTGCATTTGTGAAGACAACTATATTTGAAAATAACAAAGAATTGACATTAAAAACACTAATTAATAATAATCTCGAAGCTGAGTCAAAGCTTGAAACGAAACCAGAAAATATAATAAAAACAACTATATATGACAATAAAGTCGAGGAGATTAACACATTAAATAGGGTTCCAAAATTAACTGTAAAAGTTCCTAAAGAATTCTTAGATAAAAATTCCTCCAGTGATGATTCATCGGATAGTGATGTCAGTGATAGGTTGACTGTTGATGACAATAGAATTGACACTAACATTGATGAAACTGATCATACTATAGAGGAAGCCATTCCTGAGCAGCTACTAGAACCATCAATGCCAGCTCAAGAATCAAGCCAAGAAGAGGATGAGGTTAAGACGGAACCTGAAGCTGAACTTGAGCTGGAACCAGAGGAAAAAGTACAAACAGCAGGGGAAATATTAGACACTAAGCCAGAATTGAAGACTGAACTGCCAGAACAAGATGCCTCTGCTGAGTTAAATTCTGAAGATGCAGCTGTACCAGATGATTGTGATATTCCTATTACTGAATTAACTTTGGACAGACCAATTGATAAATATCCAATGAAAGACTTATTGAAAGTCTTCTTAGCTTCAACAGTTATTAATTGTATCTATTGCAACCATGTTAGAAAGATAGCTGTGAATTGTGAACAGCTGGCTCTTCATATGGTAGCAGAACACCGATTTTCTGCGACAGTAGATAGCATAACTGCCGAAGAGCTCATGCCAGAGACCATTACAGCCAAAGTGAAAGCTGGTGCTGAGGAACTCAGTTTGGTATATATAAATTTGGACACCTATGATAGTGTTGATAAGTGTGAAGATGTACAGAATAGTCATAATTTTGAATGTTTTCAGTGTTATTTCAAAACCACTGTTCACAAGGATCTCTATTTACATAATCGTAAAATGCACCAGAAAACAATTTTATTGTGTGTTATGTGTAAAAATAATTTTTATTCTTATAGTGAATTGATATGTCATTTGTGCCCAGGAACATATGATTCTGTTTATGAAACAAAGTTTAGATGCTGTTTTTGTAATTTAGACACCATATCATCATCGTTTAGATTAATGGTCCATCTTCGAAAGATACACCATACCTGTGATGTATGTTTAGAATTTTGCCAAAGTCAGGCACGTTTGTCTAACCATGTCTGGAAACATAAGTTGCACCACTTATGTTATCGCTGTGGTATTGCATATAGAAATAAGTTAGATATAACAAACCACCTGTTCTGGAAACATGGTACAGAGAGTGTGTTGTGTAAAAGATGTTTACAAAAAAAGTGGCCGCATGTCTATCATTTCTGCACACCTCCAGCTGTATTTCCTTGTGATGAATGTAGTTTACAGTTTTCACGGGCGGTATATTTAAAAGTTCACAGAAGGTTTCATTCTGAAGAATTCCCACATGTGTGTACTGAAGATGGTTGTGCAGAAAAATTTGTATCAAAGAAGTTGTTAAATAAACATGTCGAAGAACACAAAAAGAAACTGTTATTAGTAGATGGTAATGAACAAGCATCAACTATATCTAATGGCAATTTATCAGAAGAAGTCAAAGAGTCTTTGGCTGTTATAGATTTAGTTGATGATAAGCCCAAAGAGGAAGCTGGATCTTCTGAAGCAAAAAATGAGGCTGAAACTGAAACTATATCCAAGAAATCAAGGAAGAAAAAGTCAAAAGATAAAGATGCTCTCCTGTTGGACATGAACCTACCCGCACTAAACTTATCAGAAAGTGACAGCAGTGATGAATCCGACAGTGGCACCCATAATTCTGTGAAAGATGAGAAAATACTAGACAAGTCTCCTGAAGAAATCGAAGAAATTGATGTTGCGATAAAGGGTGTAAAAGAAGTCCCTCCTGAAATGCCGCCCAAGGAATTAGAAAAAGAAAAAAATCAGCCAGCAGAAGATGAAAAGTCAAATCATCTGCAAGTTTTAGATATATGGGAGAATTTCCAAAAATATCAGGCAAAAGTCGAAAAGCAAAAAGAGAAAACACCACCTTTAGTTCCTATTAAGAAGCATGTATGTGAATCGGATCATGATTATTGTTTAATACCAACTGATCTTAACGGCGATGACGACATGTTCAGCTTGGATAAAAAGAAGAATAAGAAATCACCTAAGAAAAGACTCGGAGACCTCTCTTCGAGTAGTAGTAGTACTAGTGATAGTGATTCGAGTTGTTCATGTGGATCAAATTGCAGCTGTTCATCAAGCAGCGATTCCTCATCGTCTAGTTCTTCAGATTCCGATTCTTCAGATGACTCAAGCAATGAAAAGAAGAAGAGCAAATCGAAAAAGCTACTTCCTAAAAGGAGAATAAGTAACGGTTCTAATGTTGATGTAATGGGAATGTCGGAAACACCAGTGTTAGTACCTGAAAAGCCAGAGCCACTTATTGCCGAAACTGATTTAGATACAGATGAAAGTGAGACTGATGAAGAATTTTATGATAAAAATCCACAACAGATTATTAATAAATTACAAATGGAGAAGAAACACCAGTTAATGGCGTCAATAGCGCCTTCCGATGGTGGCTCTGTGTCGGAAGGAATAAGTCGCTGTGCTACGCCGATTAAGGAAGAAAAAGATCTAGAAACGAAGGAACTAAAGGAGCAAGAACCTGAAATAAAAGAAAAAAGTAATAGTAGTAAGAAAAAAAGTAAAAAGAAGAAAAGATCTAAAAGCTCAAAAAAGCACGGACCTATTAAAATTAACATTCCTAAGGATGTGATAGCTAAATCCGAAGTGGAAACCGCATTACCGTTAGCGCCAAATAAAATCACTATATCCTTGCAATCAAACACAGTACAAATACCTGAGATACCTAAGCCCGCAACACCTACCATTGATGCCAATACCTCTTTTAAATCGTCAGCAGAAAGTAAAAGGGCTTCGAAGAGAAGACGCGTCCCTAATAAATTTTATGGGTACTCCAGCGACGAGGACTCGCCGGCGACCATAGCCGCTGCCTTAAAACCCCAGCTGCCACCGAAGTTAGAGTGGCGAAAGGAGGATTTGCCTTCTCCGGTTACACACAAACCCAAAAAAGAAGTACCTTCCACTATAGTACCACAGAGACTATTCAATTACACGGAGCCCATCAGGCTGACCACGCCCATACCGGATCCGGAACCTCCGCGGATATTAATGAACACAGAGTCTATGGAATCTAGCGATTCCGACTCGAGTGGCGAGGGCAACCTGGAAATATTGCAACGTAACAGCGAGCAGAGCTCGTACCCCGTGCCACCTCCCACGTACCTGAACTCCGGAACGTCGAGTCTGCCGTACGCCTTCCAGCGGCCCGCGGCGCGGCAGGCGCGCGAGGGCGAGAGCGTGTACTGCTACTGCCGCTGTCCCTACGACGAGGTGTCGGAGATGATAGCGTGCGACGCGGACGGATGCTCCATCGAGTGGTTTCATTTTGAATGCGTCGGTATCATGGTACCGCCTAAAGGCAAATGGTACTGCCCTGAATGTAGAAAAAATCAAAGTTTCTCAGGTTACAGATAACTCTTAACGAAATTTAGGTGTATATATAAATATTCTGTATATAACTTATTGATGATTGTAGATAATTTAGCTTTACCTGTATATCTTCGTAGGTAGGTAGTCTGTGTAAGTTAGAATACTAGGTCTGAAAAATGTATCATTGTTATAAAAGTACATGTTATGCTTGATGCTGGCTGTGCGGCAGTCTCTGTAACCTGGCAAATTGTTAATGACATTAACATATAAAGCAAACTGAAAATATAAATCCAATTTTTGATACCAGTACTGTAATTTTATTTCTTACACACTAAGTGGTTAATGGGGTTGATTGGTTATGGAACGGCAGACTGGAGCGTTAACCTACAGAAATAAGTTGTGACTTGCTTTAAGTGGTTCAAGTGGCTCTTTATTATAAAATGACGGCAGATTTAAAGCTTGATATTTTATCAACTACCGAATCGGACCTGTCTTTCCCACGTGATATGTTCTAACTTTTCTGATTCTAAATACGGTAACGATGTTTTTTTAATTAGTTTGGATGGCTTTGAAAGTTAGTGGACGTGGCCTTAGCAATAGCGGTCGCCAAACCGCAAAATGTTCATATGGGGTCCACTTTCTAGGGTAGGACTAATAACAATGAATCACTAGGTCAACAGTCGTAACCTCTTTAGAGTGACGTATATATACTTTAGACGAATTTGTTCGCTATTAACATGTACAGATACCACTTATGGAGAATCATCCGAATTGCCAGAGCGTTGTGCTATTGGCGAAGGTCAATAGTCGCATTATAGCTTGGGCATCATCACGAATACGGCATTGGCTTGTCTCATATCAATCGTAACTATTATAGTTAGGTTATATGCAGGAGACATTGGGAGTATGCAAAACATTGATGGACAAAGCACGAATACAAGCTGATATTGGCTGATTGGTTGTGGCAGCGTATTGTTATAACAAGGTGACAAGGTGTCGAGTATGTTTTTAAAACGATCGCGGTTGGCGGGAAGATGCGATTTATTATGTTATGTATTTTTAATCTATACAATCAACCACAGATTATTCAGACAATTTTTGCAATTTGTTTTGTTGCATTACGTGTAATAAAATGACAGATTTTTGTTTGTTCGCTATTTGGGGGGGTCTCTGGTATCCCCGACGGAGATATTAAGCTTTATACATAGTTTAATAATAATATATTTATTTTTAAGCACCTGTGTATTATTAATGTAGTATAAAAGGATTTAATGCGGTAAATTTTGGGTATACACATTAAGGACATTTGATGTATTATATTAAAATTAAACAAATGTAATTGAATATACCATATTTTATCGAATAGGTAGGTAGGAGCGAATAGGTAGAATTGTAGCAGTATTATCATCATTGTTATTGATATAAACCATAAAAGTGCAAGTAAATAAATCGCAGTTGTGATAGATATTAACTATGAAAAAGTAATGTATATAATGTAAAATCTACTGTATGTATAATATATGACCGAGAACCAAGCTCTGGTTGCACGGAACTGGGTTAATACGCTTAATAAATGACTTGGAAATTCCAGATTTTCTAAATTCATCAATGATTACAATTAATCACCTAAAATCGGCACGTATGCAAGTGACTAGCCAAGATATGTAGAAATTCAATATAGGTTGCAGGCCTCAAAATATACTCTTCAGAAGCTACAAGCAACAATTAAGGTGTAGATATTCATGTTTAACTAGACAAATACATGCAGATCCAAGTGAAAAATCCCTAAAGACCAATATTTTTGTGTTTACTCTCTCTTTGCCTACGTAGATTTTAAATTTTCCGCTACCTCGCTCAAGTTTAAGAAATACGAAATTAATCTTCCCTTTCATTTTCTAGGCCTATACACGGAGCCATATCCACTTAAGTCTGTATTAAAAGAGGATAAAATCAAAATGACTTTTATACATTAACCGTTAAATTTACAAACGTATTTCGCGTCGATTACTAAGTTGCGGTTGAATAATGATTGTAATGTCTACCATTCCTTGCCAAGGATTATTGGCCTGCATGGTCGTTTTCTTATAAGACTACGTAATTCCATTCCTTATTTACATGCGTTAAGAAAGTCTTGCGGTTACAGCTAGGAAGTATTTCTTCAATCTGCTCAGTTGTTCGCGCGGCGAAAACTTCGACGACGTGCTAGCTTTCAACCTAAAACCAAGACTGTGCGATTAGGTACGTTTTCTCATCATTAAGCGCAGATCCATCTGTATCAGCAGGTATTTGCATATTTCAGATCAAACAACATAATAACGTTATAGTGACGTCAGTCTAGCGACGGCTTGACAATCATCATGATAACGCAGAACACTTTTGTAAAAGTATTCAATAATGTGAAAAAAGATAAAAATAACGCCTTTGTTGCCATTTAAATTTACTCGTATTTATCAGAAATAATTAGAACTTTGTCAATGCTGCACTCTTTTCATTTGCTATTGCCATATACAATTAGTTGTTTAAGCATTTTCTTATGATATTCTCCAATTTATGGCGAAATATGATATAGACCATTGGATAATTTTAAACGGTAATAAGTCTCTGAAATCCTATCAACATTTCGCTGATATCCAATTACTTTAACCATTGTTTGACATACGAAAGCCCGAGAACCATAATTTTCATAAAATATTTTCTACATGTACCTAATATTTTGTGATCTTAAGCTTTATGTACGTATTACTAAGTGTGTATACTGATCTTAAACTGTCTCCGTTTATAAATTGTTATGGTACCGTATTTAGTATTACTATGACGAAAATAAAAATAATAACCTAATCTAACATTGTATTATTTTCAATCGTTAAAGACAATCGCGGTTTATTGCGAATGCGAAGTAACACGGTAGACTTACAAATGACACATTATATTGAATTAACACCTGAAATAGCCAGTTTTAGTTTAATTGAGTTAATAACTTTTTATTGTTAAAGCATAACATTAAAAAATTCAAATTTAGAATTCATATACATATAATGTAAATAGATTGAGGAGAACTGCTGCTCGGTTTATATTAGAAGCATAGATAAATAAGTACTAATATATAAAATGATTGGAAGATTATATTCGATGATTGCCATAAACCACGCTTCCCTTTATGGCGCGAGAGTCAATCGCCTGGTTGCGGCTGCAGAAAACATTTGAAAGGTTTCATTGAATATTTACAATAAGGGGCCGCAAATATTGTCGATTAAATTTTACCCATCAATTATTGACGATAATGTTTTATAACAATCACTTCAGAACGTGATGGTTCTCGTTACCTCGTAGCCGAAAAAAGAAATAAAGTACAAAAAATGGCATTGTCAAAAACAAAATCTGTTGAAGTGAACAAGAATATTTTTAATATCCAGTGATTAACATTTACCGGTAATATTGGTCGTATCCAAAACATGGATTTAACATCGCATTGTCTTCATAAAAACGCCTGTAACAGATTCGGTAATATTTAAAATTTTTCTCGAACATTTCATTAGCTAAAGTAAACACGGTGCTTTATCTGTTTACAACCTACGATAAACCATTCGGTAAGATGTATGTAGCAAAATCCATAAATATAAGACCGTTATTTTAAAATATTCCTATTAAAAAGATCATCATAAGCACTTATGCAACTAATGTGCATTTATACTCGTAACGCAACAGACTGTTTTACCTGTGCTTTACTGGACTTGGCTGCATCCCAAGTTAACTTTTAAAGTAGCATACATCTGCACACTTATACGATTCTCCCTTAGATTTAGGATTACCTACTACTTTTATCTTTACCTATTTTAAAAAAATACGTAAAAAAAGATCGCATAATGCACGCGGAAAGCACTTCTGTCTATATAAATGCATCCGGTATTCAGATACACTACATATCAATTCAATTACCGGACGTTTCATACATGTTACATATCTATGTAAATAAAATTGAAATGTCTGTCTGTGATTTTAAAATTACTGTGTTGTATACGGTTACTTACACTATAGTGTACTATGTATGTAGTGTAGTTTAGTATACTAAAACACAACCTTATTTGAAATGTTCGTGTGTCTGTCTTTATTTTCGTCCGGGCTAATCTCGGGAATGGCTTAACCGATTTTAATGGGACTTTTACTGGAAGACAGAGGAGGTTCTAGGGCTATATATAGACTACTTTTTATCCTGAACTTCTCACAGGATCGAAATCTCAGCGGGCAACACTTCGAAGCACATTCCGTTATAATCGTCATAGGTCACGACGAGTAATTGTTTCTATGCTTTGGTTTGCTTTAAAAGTCTTGTGGTAATTTATTTAATGTAAAAAATAGAGGATTTCTAGCAACCAAAACCCCCTCAAGGGCCATCCAATGGATGTTAGTGGAGGCACTACGTTCTACAAGAAACGCGATCAACGCTTCCCCTTAAAGCTTATCCCGGGATTGTGTTGCCGCTATTCCTTTATTTATTTTAAACCATAACTTAAACTAAACGTATCGCAATAATTAGCCCTAGGCCTTTCTCGATATTGAAATTGTAGGTACCTATGTGTATATTTTGACGAACACATAAATCTAATAAGGAAATGAAATAAACAATCGTTTATTCCAATTAAACAAAAAAGTCGACAGAAAAATAAATTCCACGTAAACTAGGTCATGTTAGCAACATTCTCGCCGTAAATAATGTAACAAACGTACAACAGTTCGTAAATAAACTGTGCTAGTATTGATTCTGAGCGTTCTGACAAACGCTAACGGTTTCGTAATACATACTAGGTTATGAATATTACAATTCCGTTGCCCATTACTAAAATGGGGATAATTTTAACGATAATATTCAATAACCTAGCGAGACAGACACGTGATGGAATTGTGAAACGCATTTCAAATGGCGCGAAAATATTTCTTTAATGTTGTGTATACATTTAATGTCAGTATTCGTTTTAATTATATATCGAAGTCTATATGCCATTTGCTAGCTGCGGTAACACATTAAATAGATTCGTGTTGCGCAAACATTGTGCAATAAATAGCATAATTTTACCTTTTTAAACATTATTCATGTGTGATTAAAATCAACATTAATATGTTAAGTTTGAATATGGAATATTTTTTTTCTAAATAGCCGATGAAATTTTAGCTTTTTTAAATTCCATTCTCTTCTACAATTGTTATTATTTTTATGTTCACTTGTATATTTCTCATTAAACTTTTAAATACGGCGTATATAATACGTACGGACTTTTAATAGTAGGTATATTAGGTTTTTTTGTTATATAATGATGTCTTCTGTCAAATAGTCATTTAGTCCAATTATATTGTCAATACGACTATTACTTAAAAGTAATTGGTAACGGCGGTAAAGGAATCGCGCTATTAGTCTACATTAGTATGAGTGCGCTCAGGTATAAACACTATTCCTATACAAGTCCTATTCGAAGTTGATCTAATGTTACTCCCAAGACTGAGAAGGTTGCCTCAAATGTTCACGTGAACCGGCAAATGTTTGTTAAACTGGAGCTCAAATTGTATTGCTCCAGGCGAACTGTATTACATAGTCGTATGTATGAATATAAGCATATGTAGGTATTTGCGTTACAGACACCGCCGTTCCCCTCACTGTACTCATCGAATTGCAGATAGCAAATATGTATCATGTATGGCCAGTGATATTGAAGAGATTTCAATTGCAACGATACAATGGTCGCAATTTTGAATTACAAAGCATTTTTATCTTTGATATCAACACAACAAGGGTAAAATTTTATGTGGAATCGCAACAAAAAATTACACTAAAGTTAGTAGTTTTATAATACCGGTCAACATTTTAAAAGGTTATTATAATATGACTTTCACATTGATTATGTGTATATCATCTAAAGGAACGTAACATTTAATATTTATCAGCACATGCTAATTCGATTAAGCGTAAAAAGAAACGAAATGAGGATTATTTGAAATATCCTTGTTCAACGGGGCGGGGTCGTCACAAACTTTGTTACTCGAAATTCTACCTTATATCAAGTCACATAAGACAACTTTTACGGAAGATCTCGCGTGGAAATAGGACTTTTTTATTATCGTGACGGTTGCGAATGTAGTTTAACGAAATCATCTCATCACTGTGTAACTGTGGCCAAGCGTTGTTTTGTCTACTGCATAAGTTTTAAATTGGTATTTTATACCAGCTCACAGCTAGTATTCAATGCTCCTTTCAATTAGTTTACCTAGTGCAAAGTTAGCTTTATTTAGAGTATTTTAGGTTAAGAAAAATATTTCCAATTCATTATTGAACTTTTTCGTTTTGTTCTATATTCAATAATTATAATGTAACTTAGAAATGACAATAACGAATGGACACGTAAAGCAGTATTTGTTAGACGATTCGAGCACATTTACGATGTAAATCTAATGGTCCCGATCCTGGTATTACCACAATCGCTGCAGCAATACAGACTAAGCGGTCGTTTAAGATACGCCGTTTTCGTTCTTTAATTAAAATTAATCGTTCCCTAGTGATTCAGCCAATGTTGCCAAGCTAAATTTTAATAAGTAAAGATATGCTAACATTAGATTTCATTTTTTATTTGCTCTGAGCATGATCTCAAGGAAGACGCAAGTCGGTAGGCGATTGAATATAAATGTCTATTGATAAAAAATATCGGATGGCCGCATTTTGTTATTGTTATAAGTCTAGAATGTCTCAACATATTTTGCCATCGAAGAATCTAAGACTCACAGGCAAATATATAAAAAGAAAATCAAACAAATATATTTCGTGTTATAAACAAGGACTATTTGTTAATTTTTTAATGAATTAGGATTGGAACATAGTGTCATTTAATATCTTATAATTATATTTAACCATATTGTAGATGACTTGACTGTAATTAAGTAATAATACTTACCTTTCAGATGATCATTTATGCGTAATAACACACTACTAATATATTGGTTTGCCTTCTTTCTAAGTTTCTGGTTCTATTACCTATTTATCAATGTATATACATATAATGATATCTAAATCTTATTTTAAAGATCTAATCGATAAATACTGAACAATTTATCTATTTTCTGTTGATACTTGACAGCAGGAATTATTTTTCATTTTTATTTAGTTACCTAAGTATATCATATTAAGGAAATTCAGTGTGAATGATGGTAATTTGGTATTTATTTCTTCGTTTCATAATTTACAGGAAACCTCGGTACCTCTGAGGAACTTATACGCTTCGAAGCCATCCCCAGGGATTCCGTTATAGCTGCGTCAGCACCGGAGGGTAAGTAGCTGCAACTGTTATGGGTGAAGTGGATCGGAGGGTAAGTACCTACAATATACTCAATACCCATAACGAAACTAAACGTGCCGTTGAATCATTGAAGAGGAGGTGAAATACAAGGAATATTGTTACGAGCTATTTGATGGCATTTCTTGCTCGATAAGAGTTGTTTATGTGTCCAACTCACGAGACATGTTCATCTGGCTCTCGTAAGCCCTATATTTTCTTAATATTTACAGCGTAATAGGTTTTCGGGTAATAGTTATGTAAGATATAAACATCTATTTGATTATGTCTAGTTTATGTTTTCTTGTATTGATACTCACTTTGCGTGTTCTCGGTAGAGTCTATGAATAAATTGTATTATCATTATCAAAAGGAATCAATCGAATGACATAAAAGGTCGACAGTTCTTGCGTTGATTTTTTTACAGTCTCCGTTTTCGGGGGAGCCGTCCATGAATTTTAACACATTCTAATGAAGCACCGCGTTGAGGAAAAATGTATTATTGATTTGCGTAACGTAACGTTTGCGTGTAGATTTTATTTTTGTATTTGCTATGTAGTTTCATTTTGCTGTGTTTGAATATTGCTATAAATATTACTTTCGGATTTTTATATTTTTTTATGGCATGTATCGTCGACATCTGAAGTGGAATAATTTGGCTTATAGTAATAATAATAGCGAATAAAGTATCTGTCACGTGTGCCGACCGCCTGCCGTCAATATCTATCTCTAAAACATTTTGCTTAGTTTTTATATGGCAACACCTTCCTTTCTTAAACTGTGTACATTACTGGAAATTGTTTTATAATTGTTTTACGCTGTCTAGGAATCACAGCTTTTTAATGTCTCATTATTTTTACCACTAGGTATACAGTGCTATGTTCCTCACGCGGATTTTAAGTCCAAATGGCCCTCGGCCGTTCACTGGCCATTTCTTAAGGCCGTATCATAGGAACGCTATAAAACTGTGATTTAGCAGTAATAAATGATAAATAGAAGTTATCTCCGAGAAGCGTGTAATTGTTACAATGTTTATATATACATGCTATCTCGTATATGAATTAAGTCACTGCCTAGAACTGTTACTCCTAGTCGTTAATACGCATTAATTTAAAAACGTCATAATGATGTCATTTTGCGTACTTTTTGTTGGTTTTGCTTGACTTGGCAGAAGCACTGCTGTGCCCTTAAGTAATATTGCTTCTATGCTCCAATATCAACCTATTCATCATAACAAGCTTGGAAAGAAGCCTCAGGCAGTTAATGTTCGGTATAAACACGACCTTACGGTTAGGCACATGATGCTTACGGCAATTTTTAATACAGGCATGTAAGTAATCTAACGACAGATTGTATAAATATTTGTTTATTGTTATTATAAACGGTACATCTTATCAAATAAATTTATATTACTTATCATAGGCAACTGAAAACTACATTCGTAACGGTAAATGTGACATTGCTCTTTGGATTTCAAAATTCGTGTTTAAAATTGGAATTAATGAACGTATAAGACAGCATATATTTGACACGTAGTTTAGTTTGTGACATTTTGAGTTTTGAAATATAAATGGCTTCGATATCTAGCGCTTGCCTCTATTACAATATAAATATTTGATCTTCAAATTATACATACAAATCTACCAGCGCTACCCAAGGTGATTTACAAGACCAAGCGGCAAGAAAATCAATACATGATATTTTTTCATACTAACTATTGACGTTCAGTTTTTAGTTACTTGTTAAATTGTTATTCTTTATTTATTACTTATTAGCACATTATATTAAAATGCAGTTTGTATTTTCGCACCAAATACTTGTTTTACTGTTCTGAGGTAAAAATGATAAAATGGCCAGCGTTTTAGATCACCACGGCAACTCTTTGCCATCATACTGTAAAAATTTCCCGCTGTCTCCTTCACCCAGCTTGTCTATGGTGGCGAACAGACCGGAAATACTAGTTTCGACATCCAACGGTGCGTTCTTACCGCCCATGTCCGTCCTGACCCAGCCTGGGTGCATGCAGGCGACGAGGATTTGTTCCTTTTTCAAATCAATGCTCATAGATTTAGTTGCTGCGTTCAAGGCTGCCTGTAATTAGTAATTATGTTTTGAAATAAAATAGGATCACGTAAAGGATACGAAACTGTGCTAAAAGAAATTTATATGAGAATGAATATTAGTTTGATTATTCTTCTGCGTGAAATAATATTTATATTTAGTATGTATTATATTAAGCGGTCGTAAGCGGTTATGACTAATTTGGGATCAATTGGGAAGTGAAAAGAACAAGAGAACGAGCTAATATTTTAAATAGACTGTTGAAGGGAAACGGTAGCTACTTACCAATATCGACCAGAAGATTTGGAAGCTTACCTTTGAGCATCTGTAAGGGTAGAAGCCGCCTTGGTCGTTGGCTGCGATCGAGCCTAATATGGAACTCATGTTGATGACGACAGCACGCTGCACGCCCATAGGCTGGTCCGTGTTCGTTTCCGATGCTTGTTTCAGTAGAGGGTACAGGGTCTGTTCAAAGAATTGTTTTCATTATTTGCTTCACCTATTTCTTATCTTATTGCTCAAATTATAAAGGCGAAATGGTCACAAGAATATCAGTAAAACCAGACATGTTTAAAAAACAGCTATTGCAGACCTAATAAATATTTATCGTTAAACTGAGTACATTCAAATTACGTTGCCGTGAGCTATGGAGTATAGTCGATGTAGTTCTAATGAGCGTAGCGTGCCAGTACATAATGAGCTAGAGTAAAGAAAAGACAAATTGTATTTTATCTGTGCTAGAAAAATATTGTAACTTCTAAAATTAACTATGTTACCTTAGTAAGCATGATGGGTGCTATGGTGTTGACCGTTAGGTTTTCTAAAAGTTGCTCGTCTTTTACCAGATTTAGTTTAGTGAACTTAGTGGTGACTCCGGCGTTATTAATCAATAGATTTAAGCCTTGACTTCCAACAACCTTGCTTATTTCCGTCGCTACGTTAACATAGTTGGATGTATTCTTCACATCTGTTTCGAAAAAAAATTATGTATGATAATAAAATTTATTTTAAAATGTTATTTGCTTTGTTATTTTTATTATTGGTTTTGATCTCGTCTTCATATACTTGTGCAATTTAAAAAAAGTTACCTAAATGAAGTATATGTAGATTTTTATGCTCCTGTGATATTTGCTTCAGTTCCTGAAAGACAAAGAACAAGTAATAAAAATTCGAATTAGTATTAGTTAGTACGTTTAAAAATGGCGCTCAATTGTAATGCAGTAATGGCGGCGTTACTAAAAAACAGAAGTTCACAAGATAATAATTTAACGAGATTGATTTCGATTGTATCTGATTTGTAATGAAAATGTACAGAAGAATCTCGATATAATTTCTGCAAGTCATATTAATGATAATTATCTCCGTTGGAGCAGCTGGAATATCTATTATACCACCAAGCTGATACGTCATGCAACGTGACGTCATTTGTCAGAAACGTCAGTCACCGTAAATCGTGAACTGTCTCTTTCTTACTCACTATACATTTTACAAGGAGTCTTATAAACGATCTACGCGGCTGAATGTAGCAGTCGTTCAGTCATCAGTGCATTGTGTACATACATGTATATGTAAAAAGTAACAGTGTTATAGTGTTTTAAATCAAATTATAGTGCAGTTTCATAGAAAAATGGCACCAATAGGTAAGCGCACCAATTACCTCTGAAACGGTCCTGCAGGTTGCAAATATTTTGTTCGCCTTGTCGTGTTTAGTGAGATATTTGACCATTCCAAGGCCTAGGCCCCGGTTGGCACCAGTAACGAGTACAGATTTCATTTTATAACCTCACCGAACTTCTTGACGTTTGATAGAAAGTTATCGTACGTTCACCAGACGATTTTTTCTGTCTCTGTCACTTGATGTACGTCAAAATGACAATGTTTAGTAATTTCGCGAGAATTAATAATTTTTCAAGACCGGTATTTCGTGGTTGTAAGGTTACGTTAATAGCGCATCGCGCATCATCGAGCAGTAAGTCTGGTTTCCACAACATAGCCGTTTAGCCTTGAGTCGTTGATTACCGTATAACCTTACCTACAAAGTAACCTTCATTTTAGGTGTAAATAGTCCTTATTGTCATTCGAATTGAACACTATTTAGTTTTGCATTTCAAATAAAATGTTTCTGTTGAAATTTCAATAATGAAATAGTCTATTAACTATCTTGATATTCCATAAAATAATACTTTGAAATAGCCACTCAATATTCGAATGCGGGATAAACTTGCGCAATATTACTTCACTGTTCATCACTTAGCAATTTGTATATAACAAATATAATGTTATATTATCATAACATAACGGGGTCTATTAAAGTTATCTATGTTATCTAGATATATCTGTCTAAATTTTTCATTACCTTGTAATTTATATTGAGTCTAACATACACAACATAGTTATCTTAAGTTATCAATAATAGTAGTATGATAAAAAGTGTCTCTATTAAGTGTGTATTGGTTGGCCATGATGTCAGGTTGGATCTGTTGTCGGAAGACCGTTAACAGCCAGGCAATTGCTCCCCTAATCATAGAGACAGGTATAGTGAGAATAAGCTGGGGTGCTGTGTATTGTCACTATGGTTCATTGCTTTTTTCGTGCACTATAAAAGATAAGAGCATTAATGCAAAGGTTTAAATGAATCTGCTGAAATCCTGTATATAAAACACTGGTTATTTCAAGTTACTAGCCTACTGCATATTGTATACCTTTTGTTTTAATTGAGGTGATGGCATTAAACTTACATTTAAAAACAGACAACCTGCATTAGAGACATTTCTGATTTTAAATTTTACTATTAGGTTTCAGAATTGTCTATTTAATTTATAATACAATAACAATAATGCAAAATAATGTTGATTAAAGATTCTCGTCCTGCACTATTTAGTGATTGGTAACTAACTATAATTTTTCTCAAAAAACTAATATAACAAAACTATGGAAAACAAATGATTGAACAAATTCAAATTTCTTATAACATACAGCAAGTTTCTCACTGAGGTAATACATTTAGGTATGCAATGCATCACACTATATTTTCTGGTGTACATTAAAAATGTTTAAAACAATTGATATTTAATAGATAGACCTACTAATAAATGTTTTTTCGATTATGCTGGCGAACTGAGTGGAATCAAATTGCACTGTTTGTAAGAGTAATGGTGTACTAATGGACATTATAGATGGACCGTATGATTATGATTTGGCGGTGATCGGTGGTGGGTCGGGAGGCTTGGCCTGTGCGAAGGAGGCTGTGAATCTTGGTGCTAAGGTCGCCGTGTTGGACTTCGTGACCCCGTCGCCCCAGGGGACGAAATGGGGGCTCGGCGGAACATGTGTCAATGTGGGGTGCATACCGAAGAAACTGATGCATCAAGCTGCAATACTGGGAGAGAGCATACATGTAAGTGATGGTGCAATTTGATTTTCATATACCGTCAGAGGTAAATAAGCAACATTGCAATTTTTGTTTACTTTATCTACTTTTCTCAAAATACTAAATTTTGCATTCATAAGAGTGGTTTACAATTGGACCACACTACTGGTGAGCATTGTTTTTGCCCTTTCAATTAACTGATTTAAAAACTTAATAACTAGTTCTGAATATTAAAGCTTTCATTAATTTTATAAAATTGTCCAATGACTTTTGGCTTTACTCACAATATAGTCATATCAGATACAGGCTGGTTGTTTATGATGAATAATTCCAGAATTTCAGAGAAATATGGTGTACCTTCTGTATATAGTTGACTATACCTGACCATAATTAATTTATTTGATTACTTATAAATTCTAATGATGTTATTACATTTTCATGAACACTTTTATTTTTGTTTACTTTGGTTGTAGGGAATGGTAAGTGCTTGAATGTTTGGACACCCACCCCACCCCATCCGACCTACCCTCAGAACGAGCTCCTGACCTATATCCCTTGGACTGTTTAAGTGATAACGTAAGCGTCTTATATTTTGTTTTTTAATTGTATGCGTTTATAAAAGTACGTTCGCGTCGTATAGCACAGCGTCAGCCAGATGTTACGCATTTGAAAGAATGCGCAAATTAATAAGCGCATCTATTGTATGCAAATATAACATGAATTGACGGCAGATAGTTTTTTATTTGAAAAATGCTGGCCATGTAATGGTTATTTTTTTAATCGACGAAGTATAGACAATCATAGATATTCCAAATTCAATTGCGATTGATTTAGCGCCAATTGCTATACATCTTTAGGACTCATAAGGACGCTGAAATTGTTTCGAAATTTCGTATGGAAGACGGTTAAGCGAAATTTGAATCAGTCACGTATCTCGAAGCATAATCTAGGACTCTTTCAAATCATCCAACTTTTAATTAACCTTGATAGCGAAAAACATAAGAACTGACGAAAATTAGCAAAGTGCGTTCTAAAACAATTGTTTTGGTCGCATACATTTAAATTTATTCATTCAAGCAAGGCTGAAAGCAACCCTTTCCATCGAACACCTTTATGTTATTATTACTTGTTTTTTAATATTTTTGTATTTATGTAACGTATGGCTTTTGTCATTTCTGCCTGTTATGTCATGGATGGAATAGATATTTTCTCTCTTTCTGATTTCGCGAATTTATTATAATATTGCATCGAACAAATAAGTGATTCATAATTACAATGCAATTTCCTTTTATTGATGCCTGATTACCCTTTGACTACATTGTAGTGCACTGCATTTACAAGTAGGCCTTGGATGTGCATAATATATCTAAACTAATACAAAGAGGATACATTTGATTGTTTGTTTGCATCGAATAGGCTCTGAAGCTTCTGACCGATTTGAAAAATTCGTTCACCATTAGAATCCTACGTTATCCCCGATTAACATAGGCGATGGGATATTTAAAAAAAAGTTGGGGATTTTTATGAAAACTTCGATAATGTAATCCAACGTCTGAAAAAAATACCAAAGAAATCGTTATATCGCGTACGCTGCGGAAATCATTGACAATAGAGCAATGATGTATTGCCGTGCGAAGCCGGGGCGAGCCGCTAGTGTTAAATAATAATTGATCGCTAGTGAAATGACGAGACGGAATTAGTAATAGTTAATATAAAAACGTAACATCTCGCCTGTAATCCCCTAAGGGGTAGGCAGAGGAGTGTAGTACACCCCCACATTTCACCAGTTACGTT
>DWDX01000394.1:0-27901 GCA_018245675.1 Agara michaeli
GGTTGACATTGATTTTCCATCTCCTAAACCAGGCGCCAAGGGCGTCGGTTGCGGATTGGAGAAGTTTGGACAGTTTCCTTGCATTGCGATCGGTATAATATAGAGCGGTGTCGTCCGCGAATAGAGCTAGCATTTAGTTTTAGTGTGTGCCTTTAAAATATGGCAAGTAAAAATTGTCGTGTAACAGACAGACGAAAACAGCTGATATACCTACTATATACATATATGAATTTCTAAATTCATACTTATTGCATTTACATGCAGAACCAATAATATTTGTTTAGAATGAGAATCGAATATTTGTTTAGAATGAGAATCGAATCCACAATTTGCAGTCGCGGCCATTAACCACTTGACCGGGCGGGGCGGGTAGATGAAATACAAAGCATAAATTGGTAAAACCGACACATGTATCTATATGTACGGAAGCATTACAACCACTTGTCAACATACAACATTCTCCAATTCAATCAATCAATGAATCAGCACACATCAGACGCTGCATCGTTCTACACGTCCAGGAAACTCGAGCGCGGCGGCAGGCTGATTGGCTGAATTATGATTTCCCTCTACATTTGCTCAATGGACCGCTAAAAGTAGGGGTCGCGGAATAAATAGTACGAGACGCACCCGGGAAGGGGGGGTCGCCGACGGCTACCGATATAGACGTACGCACACCGCTGGCACCGGCCAATACCGTCCTATGCGAAGTAGCTGACATTCGATAACGAACTTTAAAATTAATAGATCACAGCTGAAATCACATTGCCACGCGCACGGCGCTCACGTCGACTGTGACAACGCATCGATTCTGAATCACCGGTCACTTACCCTCGCGAAGTTAGAAAATAAATATTCAAACGTACGTAACTATTTTTCAGTCCATCCGACCACTTACGAGATGAAAACGCGGTGAGTTCCAATTGAGTTGATTCGATGCCATACGTTGCGCACTCAATTGGCTTGTCATAGTTCTTATAACAGTTGAGCGATTTCATCAGTAAAATAAATAATAATAACATCTTGGGTCACCCTTACACATGGCCATCTGCTGATCTCAAACTAGGCCGAGCCTGTACTATGTAACCAGACAGCTGATAAACTACATATATACATCCTATAATAATTATAACGATATTTTATTTACACCCAAATGCAACAAACAAATGTTCTCATGGCACAAAATGTTTGTTTTGGGGATTGAACACGGAGGTAACCGGTTAAACAGCCAATCTAACCACTAAACCAAAAGACCTGCTAATATATATACAATCGCATGTATAATATTACCACTAAATAACAGGTTTTATTATAACAATTGATTTGTTTTTTAGAACAATATGTATTTATTTGTTTTATATTCAAAATGTTATATATTATCTGTAACTAGTGAAGCACAATTCGCGTTCTACTCTTGCCACTAGCATTACGTATCCGGTGACCAGGTTATTTCGAGAGCTCGTCGACATCTCATGAATTGCCACCATTGTGCGACCTTCGCTGTATAAATGTCTTTACAGGACAATATGTTGCATGTTCGGTTAAGCATTAGCTATATCGCTTATTGCTGTGACTGTATGATTAGAAAGTGGTATATGACATGATAGCATAGTGGTTTCGATTCTAGCCTTCCCTCCCTGGGGTCTGGGGTTCCACAATTTATTTATACATAGGAAACAAGAGAGAATTTAAATGCAATTGTTAATTAAAAATAAAACCACCTTCACGATATCACACGTGGAGCGGTGTTTATTTTGGTTTACGCTACTATCTCATTGGGCTATTGTCTCCGGCTCTAACTATTTATATTCTAGTGAGATTCGACACACTGATTCACTGTCGCCACACTGACTAATGCCCGCAATCTGACTAGCTCTCAAATTAGTCGGCACGTAGGTGATGCGGTTATATGCAAGCTCAACTTACGAGGGTCACGGTTTGATGCTAGTAGGTACAGTATCTATATAAATTGACATACAGATTAACTTTGGCTGTGTTTTTTGATTATACATGGCACTCTGCTGATGTGAAATATAATTGCGAATGAATTTAGAACTCGCATATCTATAAAAAACCTAATTACACCTGTCAATAAGTTCCAGGTAATATTTTACTGAGACCCTGGCCGCGTGTTTTGTTACTAACTGGATGTAGAGTGCAATTAACTGTAGTGTTACTATTTATAACTAACTAATAACTAAAAGTAAATAAACTAGCTGATAGTGACAGTCCTATTCCTATAATCCTTCCTAGTAATAATTGAACATATTTATCCTTTCGCAATATGAAAGAAGTGAATATTTTATCATCATGAATAGAAACTGCATTTTCATATCAAATTCAAATACGTACATTACTTTTTAACTATGAGACTGTGAACACCGCATATCGCTTAAGAATTTGTACGTTAAGTAGGATTATACAGAATGTAGAAAAGTATAAAACAAATACAAATTCGAATGCATCTTCCCATCAAACTCGAGCACAAGCTAACTATGAAGCTATGTTACTTATGCCGCACACGCGAGACGTGCGAGTAAAAAGCTCCGATCGACGCTGGGAACCGGTCCCAACCCAATTATCTCTGGTTAATTGGCCCTCGGGCACCACGACAAAGAGGCGACTTTCGAACGGATCCACGTTTGTTAGCCGCCGGCCACGAAGCATCCCGGCGTTCGTCTCGAGCACCCAATGAAAGGACATATTGTGTCAAGTACACGTTTGATTACAAACAGACGCGATGTCGAAAGGGTTCGAGTAAAGGGAAGGGTCATGTAAAGGTTTGTTCACAGTTTCTGTGTTTTAGAACGTGTCGCGAGCAAATTGTTCCATTGAATGATCCAGTAAATCTAAATCCCAGTTAGTTCAACTTAAACACGTTTAATACTTTTATCGATAAATAATAAAGGTGTGAACAGACCGTTATGCAATAATGGAATAATATTTAACTCGGACGTGTCTATGTTCGAGATAGTTTCAGTTCAAAATAGACTGGCCTCGTAGTCGAGTGGTTGGACATCCCGACTGCTCAACCGGAGTTCATGGGTTCGATTCCCGCCAAGTAGGAACATTTGTGTGATGAGCAACTTTGTTTGTTCTTTGTTTGGGTGTAATAAAAATATCGCTATAAGTATCACGCGGTACGCATATAATGTATACTTATCAGCTGTCCACTTACCATAGCACAGGCGTTTAACTGCCTAATTTGGAATCGGATAGCCGAGTGTAGAATTGTCCCAATTATTATTATTATTATGAGTTACCAGATGTAGCCCGGTTTCACTGTGATGTCGATCTTGTCCCAGTTAGCCCAAATACCGGAAATGTTTGGTACAAGTTACGAGCGATATACTTTAAACTTATGTTGTAACGACGGGAGGATGGAAGTTATCAGATTCTCTACCCAACAAACCTAAATTAGATTTGAAATTCAGTCTCCGGTGGCTCTGGGTTCAAATCCTGACACGCATCTCTGACTTATTACGTGCGTTTTGTGACTTAAAATTTACTGCACTGCACTGCACACCTTGGAGTATGTTATATACTATAATGTTTCAAAAGTGTGTGAAGGCACCCAATCCGCATTTGGCTCACTGTGAGAAGAGACCGGTGTCCATAAGAACACAAAGAGTCGAAAAACAAATGTTATTCACAGCTCCATCACCGGTGACATCTCGTGCCTCGGCCGGCGTCAGCTAGTGTTTGTTCGGCAAACAGACCTGATGCCGTCCGTGATGATCGGCCGACGTGTAATCACGTCGACGCGTGTGGCCGCTCCGTCAAACTTTTGACACATTGACATCGGAGCAACGCGTGTAGGTCGACGAGCAGAAATCGGGACAATCCATACGCTGGCTAACTGACCATACCTGTTGTGTTCTATTGGGAGTATGTAAACAAAACTCGATCAAAACTAATTTAAAATGTTACCTTTTAATCATAGGTATTTTCGCTCATTTGTACCGCCTTCCTTTTTCTACGTTTTTTCGTTTCTTTTGTATAGTTGCATTGTATTAGTTTATATTTCATTATTTTGAGTTGATACTAGATTAATTTTAAAGGTTCGTGTCTAAAGAACTGCTTTACTAACGCTATTTACTAATAACACTAATCAATTTTTTATTATTCTCTTGTTATAGATGGATATTTATGTTGTTAGCCTTAATAAACGTTATTTTCTTTTCTTTCAAATTACTATTTTACTTAACGCTCCGTACATTTTCAATCGTACCTAGCGACCTGTGTCTCGAAGGAATATCATTGAAGTCAATTCAAAACTACTGAAATCGTAGTAGGCGGTAGAACATGGATGCGCCCGGGGAGGTACCACCGCCGCACTTATCTCTACAATGTAGCTGTTATTACAATATTGTGTTTAGGTTTGAAGAGTGTGGCATTAAATTCGCCCTTTGTAATCCTAGGTTACAATAAATAAAAATGTCGTATCAGGCCTGTTTGAATAAGCACCGTCACCTTTTCCTCAACATCCCACACCCTCCCTTCGTGAAGCCGGCGGGCGTCCTGCCCTATGTTTCGGCGCTGGTGTCCACTCAAGACCCTGTGCACTCTCAATTGTAATACGCGAACGAAATAATAGCTTTTTTGGTGACGAATGTAATTATGTACTTTAAACTTTCTATAGACATAAGTAGTTTAACTTTAACTGCTTATTACCGCGAGCAACTGTCGTAAACTTTAATGTGACAAACTTATTACAGTAGCAATATGTTAAACGGTACTGAACCTTATGTCGAAGCAATAAATACTGAATCTGCATACATTGATGCGCGTTACACTTACGCATTTCCTTTAATTAATGAAGCAAGACATTGAATGATATAGCATTTTACTTGAAATATTGTAACGAAAAATGTAACTACATCCATTTCCATAATTTTGTCGCTAACGAGAAATATTTTCTTCCAATATTGAAGGTGTGGTAAGCAGACACATCTAAACGAGGTGTTCCAGCTCAGTCGATAGAAATAACAGCTTATTTCTAAATATGCACTTTCATTTTAGTTGATACTGAACAGATAGCTATGCTTCGCCGATCAAGGAAATTGGTGAAAGAAAGTGCAGCTAAATATATATGAGCTGCAAGTATCAATTAACATCAGGTGATCTACAATCCCATTAGCCAGTTGTATTAAAAAAAAGAAATGACAAGCAGTCCCCCTAACGACACCCGTGAACTAGACAAAACAATCGCGTTCCAATTCCAATTTTAAATTATACCGATTCAAATTAGGAACGGAACGGAAGAACGTTGAACCCATTCACGGTTTTCCAATAAACACACCAAAACGGTGCGCCAACAAACTGCCATTTGTATTTTGTATTGTTTACGACCGTTTTTACGTCCCGTGTCGAAACCGTGAACGCGACTGAAAGATAGACACGTTCGAAATTTAAATCAAACGGCTCGTTCGATCGTTAACTTACAATGGTGTCTCTCGACAAGCTGTTGCATGTTTTCTGATAAAGAATTACCGAATTATTTACATAGTAGTTGTTAAGTTAGTGGTTAATGACCTTGACTGTTGGAAGTTTGATTGCTACTCAGGTCAAATATTTGTGTGGTGCTCAAAAGTGTTTCTTTTCTGTTCAAGTCTAAACTTATTACCATACATATGAGCTTAGAATCGCTATACCTATATCATTCAGATGTATGGTCAACTTAATAAAGGCCTTGCCCTATTTGTACTATACTTATGTACATATTTTTATTGCTCTCGGACACAACAAAAAAATGGGACATACAGACAGATAGAAACAACCTCACTTTTAGCGGTTAGGGTCTCGATCCACTAGGCTTAGAGGTTAAAAAATTAGCTATTCGCAAACAAAAAAAAATTAAAAGCTTCAAATACTTAACATCACAGAAATGTTGTATGCATGGACTATATTTTTTTAACCACCCTTTTTACTGGGCCCCTGCTGGATCGGGTCTACTCTCATAGTGAGAAGAGTTTAGACAATAGTCTAGTATATTGGTCAAGTGCGGATTGGTAGACTTCACTATACTATATACCATACTATGAGGTAGTATATTATGAGCAGTATATTAATTCAGTTTCAACATTAAATAATTTGCATAGTCGATTATGAGCACAACCAAGAAGTGGCTGTTGGATAAAATTTGTAACACTAATGATCACTTGCCTGTTAATAACATGTTAATCAATCTGTGCGACCCCGTTTGTTAATCTCGATCTCGCACTCTGTGTACTATTAGTTATAGGCAGAAATGCGTAAAACCTATTGTTTGAAAAAAGTACCGAGAGTTTTTTTGCCTCAGATTGTTTGCTCGCAGTCTACATTGCACCATAGCCGATGTAGTCTTCATATGGATTGAACTAATAATTGTGCTAAAATAAGTCTCCGTCTCCGTCTCTATGTCCGTCTCCGTCTCCGTGTCTGCAAAGATAGACTCGTTGAAGCCACGCGTTTCTTGAAATTTCAATTTCAGCTGGTATTTTCACCCGATATGTCCAATTTAGCCGGTAAAATTGATGTTAAACATTAACAAATGACCGTCGCTTTATGAGTCCGGAATAGTGTTTTATGCGCATGCCTGTACGATGATGACCAGATATGGCTTTTTGAAGGCGTAAAGTGTCGTAACGGCCGTCCTCCGGGCGCGTTACCGGCCATAACAATATGTTTTTACGGTTTAATGCCGGTTTTACATCGGGCGCCGTTTAAGTCTCGGCCGCGGCACTACGATGTGATTGAACTGGCCGACGTCCGCCACAGAGTAATTAACATACAGATATCACATTAATATGCTATTAACGAATATTTCTTTAGTTAAAATAAATCTGTAATCTTTAAAAAAAAATGTAAAATCAATTGAGATTAAAGCCTTAAATACGATTATGAATTGTTTGAATATCGTTTGACAAATTTGAATTATATTCATTATGCCTTTCTTTTAAAGTATACCTATACATAATTTGTTTATATTATTATTGTTATTATTTGAGTACAAGGCGTGAATACTGATTAATTTTGTTGATTTATACAGCAATTCGCTAATATTGTTAAATTATCTGAAACGTGCCATTATATTAAATAGATTTACTTTTATCGGATATTAAAAATCATGAAATAGAATTTAGAAACAAAATATAAATTTGATAAAAAATGTGATAGACACTGGTAACACTTTAGCGATTTCCCTGGTATCGCCATATACACATAATGAAGGTGATACATTCAATCGATAAAAATAATTCATGATGGAACATATTACATTCATATTCAATATTAAGACAAAGTAACATTTATATAGCGTAATTCTGATATTCCAAAATATTCTCAGTAGCCGTGCAATATGTCACACTTCTATAAAACCCTGGTAATGGACGGCCATTTTATGAATATCTTCGTTTAAATCTGTACCGAAAGTGTCATTTTAACATTTTCAAACACTTACCAGCTTTACTACTTCAAGATGTACAATGTTGAACGCACGTCGTGAAGTAAGCAATATGCAATAAGTATACAATGTGACTTTAATGCTATTTTGTTGACGGGTTTGAGGAGATTGTTTACAGCATTTATCCATCTCAACTCTCATTTCTTCACCCTTCATCAGCGTTGTAAGAAACAATGCTTAGTCAAGTTACGAATTTAGTTGCAGACATTAGTTTCATAGTTCAGGATTTTGTTTACTTTAACAAGTAGTGTATACGCAGGCGCTGGCGTCAAATGATCCACATAGCCCACGGATACGTTCGAACCAAGGATGAGCTGAATATTCGTTTGAAACACGGTACTCGGAATACTTGGTCATTCGTTAACTTCTCGTAATCGGCTGAGTAGCTCGATTCTAAAGCCGAGTACCAAATGCAGAAATAAAAACGTCATAGAAACCTAACCATCACAAGAATTACCATAGTGATTAGTTTTGATACCATCAAATTGATAGCGGTCAACGACCTGGTGAGCAACCTACCCCAAACAATCCGATAAGGAATTCCCCTGCAGCAGTAAACCGATCAACATCGCGTTTCAACAGCGATCCGACGAACAGGTTGCAAACGAAACCTGGAGCCGATAGCGATCACACCGCGCCGCTCGCCCGCAAATAAATTATACATTAGATAATTAGTTTCTATTTATAGCCGCGACTTGTCACCGGCGCACGCGTCTCATTAGAATTTTAAATTCCGTTTTTAAGGCTATACTTTTTACTGTACTTATATATTTTATGTGTTAATGTTTAATTAGAATCCTTTTTGCGTCCTACTGCTGGGCTGTCTTTCTTGCGATTTCGCGAAGGCTGGAGCATACCTCAGCACGTTGCTCCAGTGCGGATGGGTACTGAGATACGAGTTAGAGGTCGACCCGATTGTAAAACGTCTTTAAGATTTAACCTTGAAGATGTCCGACGAGGTTTAACGAATGCTTACCATGCTGTCTAAAGCGGGGAAACGCTTATTAAAAGATACATATCATTCGGCGACCTTCGGTAGATGGAAAGGCTCATCATTATTTGCAAGAGTAGAACTCTTAGTAATTATACTCCAGTCAGTAGTATTTTTTATATGAGATAAGTATGAAGTAAACGAGCAGAGAGCGTGAATCTGTTAGTATTCAAGGTATTGTACAAATTGACTTAACATGACAAGTATTAAAGTGCAAGATAGATAAAATCAAAGCAGTAAAAGCTCACACGAGCCGCGCTTCAGGCGGGAACAGAAAAAAACAATGTACACGCGTCAGAGATTACATCGTGGTCAAAGAAGGCGCTCAATTTATAAGTTTATCTGCTCGCCCCAAGGCGTTTCATCGACGATTTAACTAAATCACAGGACGCTTTTGAAAAGGTTTTATTGCCTGTAATCTTTTTTACTTCCCTCTGCTAGGCTCGATTCTCTGCAACAACTGCGGGAAGCATCGAGTATACTCGGCCTTGCTATCCCAATAGAGATTAGGAATTGGGTTTATAATGAGTCATTTTCGTGCAGTACTTCGAGTACTTTCGTCTCTCGTTTTACATACACGACGGTTTTCGAGATCAAAATATTATTATACTATGTACTATGCTGTTATGAACAGTGCGTACTTTAATTTTGTTTTCAAAGATCCAAACGCCAAATTTTGTTTAGTGGATCTGGTTTGATCAAACAACAGTGCGCGCCGGCCGGAGCGGGTTTTATTATATTTTTATGATTGTGAGAAATGAATGGGACTGCTTGTGAAGTTGTGGGGAGCTATTAGGGCGGGCTGTCTGTCGACGCTTTCAGAAGGACAAAAACCAGGCTTAATGATCTCACGTCATCGACGGAACAGTTCGTCTTTGAGCGCGATTTTATTGTGAGATAGCTCCGAGCTCAAGTTCCTATAAATGTAAATAGCGTTTTCTTTTCAATCCTGGATCTTATCTTGATAATCTTATCTGTTTAAATTCTCATTAAAAGCACTTTGGCCATTTTCATTTAGCCGTGTTATGTAAATGAAAGGGAAGATGTTAATAAAGATAAACAAAGAGTTACGCGATCATGGAAAAGATAGAATCCGTTCGGGATTTTTTCTCCTTGTCAAAATCAATTTATAATATTACCTAATGCTTCATCTAAATCAGAACTGATAAGTTGTTCAGGAAGTATCACTTAATCAGATCGTATAAAAATAAATTATCAATAAGATATAACTGATACTGTGTTAATCGATAACTAAACTGATGCTATGTATTATGCATTTAATACGTTACTGTTATAGTAAAGAAAAACAGAGAGCGAAAGATACACGGATGGAAATAAGTACGTCTTAAAGGTCAGGCTGTAAAAGCTAGAATCCAATAAGACCTCGATAAGTGACATAGAATATGAAAATGGTACGAGCGATAGAAAACATGGCGACGTCACTAATGTCTGTCTTGAATTGGTAAGCAATACTATGAATCCTGGATTTGTCCCGGCAATGGCGATGACTCGTCGATTGTGGCACCACATCGCCCGCTCGTTACATCCGCCATATTTGGCACCGGCGCCGTAGAACCAGCGCCACCGAGCCCAGCGGCCGCGGATACAATTGGGCTAATTAGGATCGCTACAATATAGGATATCGTAAATATTGCTGATTGTGGTAGCCGCGGCAACATTAAAGCATTTTTTGAATTGACCAGCAGATACTGAAATGCGGCTCGACGTAAATTAAGCTCTGATAGCATAAATTAGATACGACTTGCACCTTTAATTTATTTGATTTTGGACAAAAAGGTATATGTTTGTATAAAAGAGTACTGGTTTATCAAAAATCTTCTAATCTTATACCTATCTTATGTTTTAGAATGCAATTTGCAAAATGTAATAGTAAAATTTTAATGATTACCTTAAAATAAATTAGCCATAATGGGTCTAATTTCATGGGATTATTTTCACTGAACCGTGTAACCACCTTGTTTTAGTCTTATGTTTCTCGCCGTAGGCGCAGGCGTATCCCACGGCGTTCCTAATGAGAACCGACGCGCTCATTATTTCAAATGATTTGTGTATTGGTATTTATTCCTTGTAATAATATAATCACATGACTTGTTAACTCCTATTCAATCTCTTCATTTGGTGTATTTCAGTTCCTTTCTTTGGGCAATCTATCATTTGTTAAGATCCGTTGTCTATTTTTAATTTGGAACACGGGCTATTGAAAGAGAAAACAAATCAGCACTAAAATCAGAAGTTAATAGATTTCAATTTTTCATTTCATTATGAGACCTTTTTCAGGTCTATGAATACACATAACCTCTAAACAAATGCTACTTTCAGAATACAATAATTAATTTATACTCTATTTTCCTAAAGACAAAGATCGTTATTTGCACAAATATGGGTACACACATATAAAGATCTTACAAGATTATTAGTTCAAGCCATATTTTGCCTTTTACGACGTACAAATTCAGGAAGGGCGATTATCGCCAAATTCGTCTGTCAACAAATGATTCTGTATTAGATACCCGGTTTTCTGAATTCAGACAAAAACTCAATAGGTATTTTAATTCATAGGTAACTTAATAGATAGGTAACAAATATGTATCTTCTTGTGTTTGATATGCGACAATTCAAAAATATTTACGAGTAGTCTATGACTTTGAAGATTTATTTATGCATACCAAACCAAATGTTTGGAACAGCTCGATAATCATACCCACATCATTTTAATCCACCGTCGACGACTGCTGAAAATAGGCATCCCTCAAATCCTTAAAAATTTTCTATTTCTGTTCACTGATGCAGAAAAAAAATCTCAATCTTATCGTATACGATGACCAAACTCGTATATGACGTTCTATGTACAGTAAAGGAATAGAAAATTCGTTGGTAAATATTAACGAAAGACATAGAATAACAAATGTAAACTCAACGCGCGTTATCTAATAGAGTTACATCACGAAGAGCCGTAAAGCACTCACATCCGATAATCGAGCCACACGTCACCATCAACATGTTAATAAGCCGTATTGGTAAATACAATCGATACGGGAACAATTTATGGACCGACAAATGTAAGTATTCTCTCACGAGAAAGCGTTTTACGAGAATATGGCTTGTGACTGAATGAAATAATATAAATCCATCAATACTTGGGAATGTTTACGATGCTGACAGACGGAATGATGACGAGAATTCAATTTAAAACCAGAGTTATCATTAAATACAGGTAAAACGCGGCCATACGGTAGCAGTTGTACGTAAACGGGAAGATTCGTAACCAATTACTAAACGTAATTGTAAAGACAGCCAAGTCAAAAAGTTCAATGGTCAGATAGAACTAGTAAATGCTTGAATTTGATCTTTCAAAGATAAGTATTATTTGTACCCTTTTCAAGATTTAGCCATATGTATTAGATTCGATATCATCTCTTACAACAAGGAGAGACCTGTGTCTTAGAAAAAAAAAAGAATTTATTGAGAATAATGAAGGACACAAATACATAGAGACCAATAAATTCAAATTTTTTGTTAATATACTCTTATACAATATGAACTACACGAGCGTCATTTTAGTTTATGAAGCTATTAGAGGCGAGCTACGTCACGTCTGGGTGGCAACGTGGGAATAGAAAAAGAGAAGTGTCGACATCGGGGAGTCATGATTTATATTATTTTTTAATTGCGTTAATTGTCAAGGAATACATGCGGTAATTTGTTGATTACGTTAATGTTACGTCACTTCCGATTGAATAATTTCAAATTATATGGGATATTTTTTTGTTGTTTTGAGATGTATCCTGGTTATTTCATTTTGAATTTACCTAACTTTATAAATTTCTCACAGAACATCAAATAAAAAACAAAGTTCACCGCGATGCAATGAATCAGAGTTTCGTCGTCCGATTCGTAGCAGACATTTGTCATAGATGTCGTTCAGCGGTAGGACACAAAGATAGAAGACGTTAAGTGTATAATGAAGTGTCCATTACAATAGTTCGAAACACCCTCGCAGCGGGAATCAACAGGTAACACTCGCATTTGGCACATAGAAACTAAACTCGTAAAGATTGTGAACAGTCGCGCTATAAAAGTCGAAATCGACGTTAATGGCCACTACTATAATCGTTGGAACTTATACTAGCTATAATCGTGACAGTTGATAATTTAGAAACCTTACTATGACTAAAGCTTTACATAAACAGGACCATAATAGTAAGGACCGTGTGTTAGTTGCATTGATTTTGTATCCGTTTAAGATCAACATCATCATTAGATTTCATAAAGTACCTTTCAGGAAGTCATGAAGTTTTTTAGTCTTCAGGTAATCATGTTTCTCTAGTACAGCTAATGAGACAACTGAAATTCTTTCCAGAGTTCAAGTCTAAATTCTAGGCTTTTATATGGTCGATAAGGATGGTTTTCATTTACAGTAGATTTGTGTCGACTGGCAAATATTGTAAAAATTACATTACCATAGATCACCGTGATTTATGTTGGAGGGTTACGGCTAACAATAAAGGAGTGATTTCGATTTTTTCATGCATCACACCCGAGCGGCCGGCGCCGGCGCCCCGGGCCTTGCACAATGCGATTGTTGCTATCCTTCCCGATCATTCGTTACGCTCTACTGGCTGGCAATAATGTCTGTGCCTTTAGTCTGTACTGCTTACGTAGATGTCAGAAGAAATGTCCACTTTTGTCGGTCATCATTTCGTTGTTCCCGGCAACATTCTTCGGATTTTTATTTTTGTATTTTGTAATCATTCGGCAATTCACCTCAATAATTTATACTATAGTATTTCACATCAATTTAACCAAATAAACAATTCTATCTATTTTATTTTGGTAAATATCGTTGTATATGCTCGATGTTATTATTGTTGTTGGTTATTTTTGAAATACAAATAGAAATCAACTTCAAAATACTAGGTACTTCATTATAATTCTAAGCTTAGCCGTTGTAAAGTTGATACTTTGATCGTTTTGTGGGCTTATTTGATTCTAAAAGCGCCGCCTACTCATCGCCAGTGATTCAGTGGAGCGGTATACTCTGTTAAGTGCTAACTCTTTGTTTAGTTTTACTATTCCCATTGAAATGGGACTTTATGGTTTTACAGGTAACTCCAAGAATTTTAAGAACCAATATTATTTTTGTATTTTGAATTTTAAGAACCAATAGTTTGTTTGTTGTACGTGCACTAAATATGACATGATGTAAAAATCTATCCGTATTGTGGTCAATCAATTACAGGTTCACTGCTGTTTTATTAACATTTCCTTGGTGTTTTCATTTTGTTTCTCGTACACCAAGTTTTTCTCTGTCATAAAGACCAAAATCAATCGATTGATAGACAAAAGTTGTCATCAAAGCTTATGTTATATCAATGACATGAAAAATGAAAAATCAAAATTTTGTTAAGAAAAATATGACAAATCCACGAGGAAAACTCTGATCAATCAGGTTTATACTATAAAATGTTCTTACTATTTGAACCTGTAAGGAGCGGAGTGAAATGCCTTCACTTGTAAGGAACTGCTCTAAAATTGGATAGAAGTCCTCGATTCTAATATGGTCGGGTAAAAAGTCATAGATTGCGCGACGCAAAAAAACCGAACACCTTTGACTTTACGTCCACGCAAGTTGGCATGAGGAAGAGAACTACGCTGGAACTCTACAAATGCACGCAATAGATGCCACAGGTAGAGTCCAAAATGACTAAGAATGCTTTTTGTTGTAAGATACGCTTTTATATTAAACAATTCATCAAGATTTTTCTTAATTCTCAGAAAATACGCGATCATGATTAAATCATTAACTTTATATTCATATCCTCTTTTACGGAATTCAACCACGTTTTCTTCGGGAGAGGATGACTTTCCCCTTATAGCTGTCGACACAATTTTAGTGGTCGTTGTTGGAGACTTTCAATTAAGCAAAAATAAACCAGGAGAGGCAACGTACCTACACGTTTTATACAGGACTGTTTATCAAAGGTAATGTTTGTTCATTATTATTATCGTCTAGAATATGTTCTGGTTAAGCCCGAAGTCTAATAAATGGAAAGGCGGTTATATTTGAAAATTATTTACTTACGGCGATTCAACTAGTCGGTGAAAAAGAAAATATTTAATTTTTTTAACAAAACTAAATACGAATCTGGTGAAACCATCAGGGCGCTCCATTAGCAGAGATTTATCGCATTCCTTCCTCGCGAGGTTGCAGCCAGGATTCTTAACAGATTGTATCATGAGCCTAATAATGTCGTTCGGTGGAAAGTAAACTTTGAGAAAGTAAACGTTGAGATCATGACAAAGAAGATGTATTGAGGAGTGAATGAATATCTCAGAATAAACTTATAAGAAATTTGCACGAAGAGAGCCCACTCCTCATTATATGAAGATCTGCCGATGGCAAGCGCGAAAAAAGCAACATTACGAGCAAAATACTGGCATAATGAAAAAAATTAATCGATTGAATCGTCCGATGGAATCAGCACAATATCGTCGCCACATCGACGGAATATAAAAAGCTCATGTAGCCATATTTGGTTCTTCCTAATGAGCATAAGGAACTTGCTCCGCTGTTATCGAGCGGCGAATAAAAAACTCGCTGTTCTCACAAAACAATAGTAATTTTACATTAAACGAGGTTATGACTGAGATGGACAATGGTAACACTTTCGATGCAAAAGAGCAGCATGTATGAGAATGATCTACATTTAAGGTGGTTTACCCCGTCGGGCAGAAATCCCGTTTAATAAAGTACTTTTCAGATAAAAATTTCGTTCCTGCTGTTTCTATACAGCCCTAGGGGACAAGACGAAGGCTATGAGTACATTCGTGTGATATTTAAGATATATGTTTAGTAGCTGGTGGTACGACAGACACCTTAAGGAGGCATAAGAGGACTCGCTCCCACGGGCCGAAGGGTTTTTACTTCATTCCATTTTGGTTACTGCTAACTATCTCCCGTTCAAGGCTGTTATAAATAGATGTCTGTTTGTTTATCACTAGTTCTTGGTACACGAACTGCATAGTAATTTCCTCTGTAAACTTCCTCTCTCGCATCGGAATTGAGGTAACACTCAATATTTGCCTTCGTGAGCGGCTGAAAGCTTCAATATTTTTTTATTTTGCTCCTTCGAGCCAGATTTGATAGTTAAAAACAAACTTTCATTTTCCTAAAGACACAGCTCTGTTACAATAAGTTTCCACTATTAAAAAAATACAAATGTATTTTGTGTTTACCTACAAATAAGTTAATGCAATTGAATCGCGATTTCCTGCATCGCCAATACTAACGCATGAGAAAAGCAGAAAGCTGCCATCAAAACGGTTTACAGCATAACATATTAAATTACCCTTTCTACTGACTGTACTTATATAAAGTTCAACGCTTAATGGAGCTTCCGTTTCCTCTAAAGAGCTTTGTTTCAACATAAAGTGCTGTTGAACTGAAAGTACGCTCATATTACACATTGTTTTCACAACATTATGAATTTACTCGGACAGCCGTTTACGTAGCAGATGTTTTTAAACAATACTCGGCATTTTGAGATGCGGCGTGCGTCGTATGCGCTTATTGCAACATTGGTACAGCTTACCTTTATTTGTTAGGGCGTGTACACACCAGCCAGTCCTATTCGAATTAGGAAGCTTGTTTTTACCAGTTGTTAGTTTACACAAGTGGTCACGGGTCATAATTTTTAGCGTTCGGCTGCTAAAAGTAAACCAAAATCTTAATACCCGGTACTTAACTGTATTTGACGAATTGTTTTCAATGCTCACATTTTATCTTACCTTAGTTGTACGTTGACGACCAGGCAAAAATGTAAGTGGTAAAGATGAAAAATTTTACACAATAATTTCTAGTTTTTGCGAAACGAATAAAATATTAACATTGAAAATACTGACTTCATACGTGAGGCGCTTCGAAGAGTCATATTTAGGAACAGAATAGCGACGCGCGCCGCGGTCGCGCCGTACGAAAGTTTGCTTCAACTAAGTGCGAACGTTTCGAGCGTCATGTAAATATTCCCATATACGTTTTAAAATAAGTGCCGGGCTCTTAAAAAGGTGAAGTTTTGTTTATGCACGATATCCAAAGTTTTCGGTTTTGTTTAGGTTTACGCACCTGCATATTTGATACATGGTTTTTAGAATGTTTTTGATGATGTGAATATACTTGCATAACCGTGCTGCTTCTGGTTGAAGATAAAATAAGATTCATAGTCATAACAGTTGAAGAGAACTTTCCAGACAGATTTAGCTTGTAGAGAATCGTTGTTGTAATTCTCTAAGCTATAAGGTTTTGTTGATAAAAATATGTAAGATTTCAATTAAAATCACTTTTTTCTTTAAGTTGTAAATGAAGGCAGTTGCTTACAATAGCTTCTCGTGCACTTATAGCGTTGTTATACCGTTTCCAGTTTTGGACACGCTCGCTGCCTTCATAGGCTCTGAAGGTTGTGTCGAAGCGTTTTCTGACTCTATTTTAATAATGATTAACAACCTACATCCGTTTTAAAAATATATGCTACCCTACTGAATTCAATTGAAGAGGTTGTATTCATTGAAGTCAATAAATATAACTGTTATCGTCATGAAGCAGGCAAATCGCATGTCGTTACTTGATATTAATTCCGTTCTTTGGACTATAACTGACTGATGCTATTTGAAGTATTTCCGGGTCATGTAATATCCCAATCATCATAACAAAAACAATCAGAAGAAAGTAGAATAGCTGCGAATATTCATAGCCGGCACGAAATCTGCTGGCTGGCAGGCTGCAGTAAAAATCTTTTGTCTTCGACTCAATATCATAAGTATGTATTATAATATAAAGTATTATAATTTAAAGAGGTAATTAAGCCGATTAAAAATCACTATTGCTTTTCTGTGATTACACGGCCGGTATTCTCTGTAGTTAAACAAATCAACTTCATCTTTGATATAAACAGAGACAAAAGTTATTGTAAAATTTACTATTGCTCGATTTTTAAGCCCAAAATGATTCCATAACCTATAACAATAAGTATTAAGAAGATGGGGCCCAAGGTACAGCCCTGATGTATGCAAGCAGGTGACGGAGTTACATTATCTGCTGCCTGCGTGTGGTCGCGCCTGACCGCAAACCGTCTGTTGTCACGCGAATTGCATTCTGCATTCTGCATAGGAGGTCAAAACCCTTTGTTCTTGAGACTACGTATCGTGTGAAATCAATATAACGTACTTACTAATTGGTATATAGTTATTATAATAGGTGCTTTGTTCTTTTGTTGATAACTCAATAAACCCTTTAGAATTAATGTCCTATATTATATATTTACAAAGTTGATATATTATGAGATATTTTGCATCTATAAAATATTATTTGTAAGTATCTGAATTCTCTCTGTAAATATTTAAAAACGCGTTAACTGTGACGTAATTAAAACTTTATGACACTGCACTTAATATTTGCTGCAAGTATACTCGTAGTGCCGTTCGTTTATAACTATGCATGTATCGTTTACGATCCCGACGCGACTAGAGTAATTCAACATTTGCAATGACATACATCATTATGGTCACGAATTAAGTATCAACACGCACTCGTTAAGTGAGATTTCCTATCGTTCGAACACAACTGCTAGCTGCAGCAGAACATTGTGCGAGTAATAGCGGTGATAAATTCCCAACGCCCCGCTCATGCCGCGGCATGTTTCCGTCATCATTGATTTTTATTGCGTCCGTTGGTACTTGTTACGACGTGTTATAAACATTTGCTCTCGGTCTTTCTTTTATTACACCTGATATTTTTGCATTGTCTTCAATAATATCAATATTAGCAAACATAATCTTAAGTCTCAATTTTCACCCTTTAGGCTCTGAGTTTGGGATTTCTTAGTTTATGAAAATATCAATTTTTATAACGATGAAGTTAAATATCTTCAGGGAACCTGTATATCTCTAAAGTTAGAAAATACTCTTAAGTTTTACAGAATGTTCTCCGCGCGTCTCTGTTCATCTACTAGCTATACACAATATATGAGATAAGTTATATCTTGAATGGCCTGCGCTCAGTGAATAGCCCATCGCGGTCGAGGGCGGGGATGATGCTGACAGTGACAGGATCCTCATTAGGCCCATCTCGGAAGCGTTTGTTTATTAGCCTCACGCCGCGGTGATTGATAAGGGCCAATGATTGTAGCTGCCACACGCACGAGAACTAGGGCTATTTATATAAAGACTCGCTTCCTTTTAATCCAGAATATTCGTGTAAGGTATTCCTTTGTTATGTCGATGGCGGGAATAATGCGATGTGAGCGTTGGTTAATCTTCTTGATCGTTTCTGTTCTTGGTATACGTTTAAAATAGCTGTTGTTATGATTGTTCTTGTCTATATATTCGCTTCGAATTAGTATAATTTTGTATCTGTTCATCATGGTTCAAGTTACAATGTATTATTTGTACATTTTATTAAATATTTGAAGACACATTTAATTTTTTTACTATTGTAATTGGTAGCGAAAATATACAATTGTTCAACTTTGAAATGTAGCGATATCTTGGCAATATTTAGCAGCCGTTATTTTAGCAGTCGCGTTTGCAGCAAATATATGCAAGATTATTAAACAATTCTGGGACACAACTCGTAACAATTATTCATAAAATATACCTTAATGCGTACATAAACTAAATTAAGTAAATTCATAATGTATTGCGTGGCATACACATAGATTCTGCAGATTAAACATGATTATTATTATAGGCGTTAAAATCCAAACTAGGTATAGCTCATATAAAGGAGACATTATAAGTTCTGTGCTTAATACTAATACTGCATATGATGATATTATCTCTGTTCTTTAAAAAAAAGTTGATACATTTTTATTGGCACCGGACGCAAAAAAATCATCTGAATATATAATAAAACGGCGAATTTTAAGAGGCACCTCTTGACAGCTTCATCTGCACCTCGAGGGGTTTGTACCTGCTGGCGGGCAGCTCATTTGGGTGCATAATTAAGTGCTCGTGCGTTAATGATATCAATCTTAGGTAGCGAATGTTGTTTAATTAGTAAGACCACCTCAGTGTTAGTCGTGGTGAACTTTACCTTTGGTATTTCGCTGAAAATGTACACTGCCAATACTCCTATCTCAACTATTACCAGATTATATGTAACGATACATTCGCTGGTATTTTAAGTTTCATTGCTTATCGTGTCTTTCCTTTGCTACGATATTGATATAACTGTAACAACAGTTGTGAATATGACCAGTTCCCAGCCGTGTGACATAAAAATAATGGTAGTCAGGTATAAACATTGACGGAGGCTTTAAAGGGTTGGTATCGGATGCTTTAAGTGATCACCGCTAATTACGCCTGGAGCAACGTGGCGACGTATTCTCCAGGCTTCCAGCAGTTACGAGACAGTTGCTCAACGCTGGAGTAAAAACGGGACGTAGATATTTATCTGTATATATGGGGATATGATGCACTCAGAAGCATTGACGTCAATAATCTCGATGCAATAATATAACCTGTCGACTTGTTTGCTCATTTCGCAATACTTAATGGGCTTAACGACGGTAGCTGTACATGTTAACTCGCTATTAAACGATTAAGCTGAGTTTGTGAAGATTGCGCTTTATACGCCATCTGGCTTTATATGGCTTTATGGTGTGGTCGAGAATTCGGCGACGCGTTTACTTAAGAAACCGTTTCGTTAACTCGATGTTTCTGAGGGCAAATGTTACAGTAATTGGCTGCCGTTCGAGCAAATTAAAGGAAATTAAAGGAAACACTGCTTGAAATGCGGTAATTTTGTTTAATTTGTATAAAAACCGCCTCTCCTTACTTCGCTGAGAATTTAATATTTACGTTTGCTGCCACAGCGTCCCCCCTTTTTGCCATCCGCTTGACTGTTCAGGTTTAATCGTTCGAGTATGGTAGTTACTGATGCTGAAGTCATTTTTAGACCCTAGTACTGGCCAGCGTTAAGTGGAGTAGATCAGATCAAAAAATTATCAATCTTGAAAGATTGCATTAAAGTAGTTTACTTACACAATTAGTATTAACGGATATCGAACTTTAACGAAAGTACAACGTGGATCTAGATTTAGGACAACAGAGAATTCGGACTTGCTTTCCGTCAGGCAAAATCATATCCAAACACGTGACTATTAACAATATATAAGTAAAATGATATTCCCAAACCGGAACAAAAACAAAGAAAGTAAGTAACATAGCTGTTACCACCAAACCAAATATAAACTCAATGACAACATAACCCCCTATAAAGAACAAGTTCTATTCATTCCGTTCAGTGATCAGAATATTCCTTACACAGCTGGCAACACTTATATAATACCAAACGAGGAACACATGGCAACACGATAAGTTTGTCATAATGAAGCTTTCATCTTGGAACTTATGCTCTCCTGGTAACCTCGTGATTTGTGTTTAACAGTCGGTGAACTTGTTGGCTAGTATGGTTTTATTCTTGAAATAGTGTTTATGCAATCCTAGTTATAGATTGGAATGAATTGTACGGGATTCCACTACATCGATGACTGCATTTGAATGTAATCATAGAATCTTTTGACGCCTCTTAATATGTTTCGCGGATTCTTCCTCCTTGGTTTGATGGGTAGCTTTGATATATGTTGTCAAATTCATGATAGTTATCCCTCCGCTGGGGGCGCTACACAAATTGTAACAGACTGGAAGAAAGAACCGGCGAAAAAACCATTTAACTTTCAGCTTTCAATTTAACTTTAAATTTACACACACTACTTATTTAAAAATGAAAGGTTTAGTAATTTTGTGAAAATTGAAGGCAGTAGTGATAGTTTTCTTTGTCGTAACTCTATTTACGAAAAGGTGACCAGCGTATGTATAAATTGCATTGGTAAGTTTCTGTTGCTATGCTCGTAACGGTACAAAGGAAGTACTGAGATCTGAATCAATGGAGGAATTACAAAATAAACACTGAATTCGATCTCTCTCTTCATTCATCGTTCATTCATTCATTCGAACGCCTGCGAGAGTCATCACCGACCTCAGCACAGCGAGGCTTATATATATTATCTCAGCATAGAGTAGACATATAAACAATAACGACTAACATGTTTTATTTCGAAACCACATTTCTAAAAGCTGCACGGAATTCACTTGTTATTTCTCACATGTTCCGACACCTTATTTGGGATTGTTTTTTTTTTCTTCATTCATTTAGCGCTATTGGCACTGGCAGCCTCAAGCTCAATTAACACCTGGTCTCTCGTTTATTAAATGGTGATAATTGGCAAAGATCTTACTTTCGTGAAGTAGCTGTGGACGTTTAAAAGTAACGTTTATGTTAAGCATTCCTTAAAACCGTGGATTAACTTTCAGCCTTTCATTCTAGGGGTCTGGCGTTCAAATCTATGCATCTAACCATTCAGCGTAATATTATTTGAGACTTATCGTAAAACAGCTAGCACATGCAGTCCTCGAGCTATTGAATATCCGATGTTAACCTTATTTCTTGTTGCTTTGTAATATTTAATTTCAATTTCACAGTACCCGCTACAATTGTAGGACACTAAAGATAGAAATATCAAAAAACGTTTATCATAATTATCTTTTATCTTTATTTAACAGGTCGAGCGGTCCTAGATCGACTAAGCAGCACGACGCTCACTGAAGTAACGGTGACAAGCGAAGCGGGGAGCGGTTTGCTGCCCGCTCCGCTCGATGTAGCGCCGTACTCGACGGTGAACGCTAACGGCACATGCGGAGAGCAGGGACCGGAAGAGTTCTGTCGAGATACACCAGGGAAGTAAGTATGATGTAATGTTACGGATTGTACTAAGTGAGACTTTCGACAATTCCTTATGAGAACAGATGGCATCTTGAAGTCTGCCTGTCAACGCTTAAAGAGTTCGATTGTTAAAAAGTCTGCATAATAATATAATCTGTTAAATCTAAGTGTGCATTCAGATCAAAATTTGATGGCATTACAGTACCAATTAGTTTTCCATATCGTCCACAGGCGTGGTATTGTATGTGATGTGTGCGAAGGCCCTGAAGGCTCGCCTTCACGGCGGCACCCGGCGGCGCTGGCGGTGGACAGTGACCCAGCGACCTGGTGGCAGAGCCCGACTCTGGCAACCGGCGAAGAATACCGACATGTCGAGCTGATTGCGACATTACCGGATGTATGTATTCTAAATAGTATAATTAATTCCAATGTTAAAGCAGTTCTCTTATTACTTAGACCCTTAAATCTTGTGTATATTTTGCTTGCGGCCAAAATAAATGACACAATCAAATTAACATCATAACTAATCTTAGAATTTATCGCATAGAATCTATGTTGAACCTCCCGGAATTCCAAGAGAGACTCGTGCTTAGGACTGCATCTACCAACTTCGTTTTATAGTGTCACTCTTATAAGAACATATTATTATCGTTAAGGATTTTAATGTCGTTTACAGTTTCGAAGTTCTTGACTGTTGGTGCAATGCCATCCATTTCAGTGTGGTAATCCCATTTAATTAAGGTGGTGCGAAATTTTATGTCCGCGTGAATTAATGTCCCTCAGCTATAAACGAGCTTGCGATGTAATTATCGAGGTACGCGCCGTTGAATAATACCCGCTCGCAGGCCAAGGGGAATTATAAAATGGACACGCCGATGTTAAATTATAATTTAACGTTGACGTAACGCAGGCTTTTACTGTGCTTAACAATTTCCGCATTTTCATATAGTTGATAGGTGGGAGTGGACACATGGATAAATCGGTCGGAAGCAAACATTGCCGTTTTTAATTTTTTTTAAACCTTCGATCATAGAAAAACGTATGAATATATATCTGAAATTAACTATATATTTGTTTAATATATACGTGTTATTCTTAAATTACCTTTTGCATAACGATTGGCAATTTAATTAATCAAATTAACATTGCGTTTGCATAGTGTGCCTAATTCTAATACTTGTATGTATTCCACAATTATAATGACATAGAAGATTTGATTTGATTAACACACGAGTCAGTCAAGTATCGTTATATTATAGTATGATAAATTCTACATTTTTAAGATAACCTGATATCAAAAGCGTCTATTAAGTCTTAGTGTTATCTATCTTATAGTTACTAGGATTAACAAACGAGTTTCTGTGCACATTATTCGACAAATTAATTAATAGTTCCGAATACAAGTTAACCAGGCTTCACGAGGCTACCTGTCATGGCTGGCGCTGGGGTGTCGTAAGCGTGACCATTTTAGGCGCTGCCGTAGACTCGCCCACGCTCCGTCTGACCCTAACTTTAAGGCTGCGGTAACGTTGCTAGCCGAAGCGGAAATAAAAATGAGATTAACATGATTGAAATGGTTTAACTCATTAGTATTGATTATGTTTATGTAAAAAAACTTACAAAAACCCACGAGTCTTATATAATGAAATGCACTAAATTGATAAATGTTAATTTCTCGTTTTAGTCATTATAATATTTCGTATAAATTGCGGGGTAAGCTGACTCGCGCTAATTTTAAAGGCGTTTAAACAAATGTTTGAAGCAGCATATCGAACGATTTCAGGTTGTGATTCAAAGTTTCCGTACAGCCTGGTCTACACTGTGTAAGTAATAACATGGTCGCATGTTTGCTAAAAATATTCATAATATAAAAAAAATATTTTTTCTGCTACTACTTACTCGTATTCTTCGCTTATGCACAGCGTACTGCCTTACCTGTGCACGTGGGTGGAAACGTGTACCACCGTTAGCTGTGTCGCTGGCCGCGCGTGTGACGGGTCTAGTATCATATTCCGAGTCAACTGTCTCAAGCTGTTAATGAACAGTTTTGTTTCCATCACGTAATCAAATATCAATCAAGCAGTGATAGCTTAGTTGTTTGAAATTCAGCTGCCCACTCCGGGGGGTCTGGGTTCAAGCCCCGGTACGCGTCTCTAACTTGTTATCTGCGTCTTATAACTTGGTATTTAAATACCACTGCATTCTTAGAGTATAATATAAAAGTTTATAATGTTTCTGAGCCGTGTGAAGTCCGTCAATCCGCAGTTGGTCAGCGTGGTAGACTAAGGCCTAATAAAATCCTCTAACAATGAGAGGAGATCGGAGCAGCAGTGGAACAATAAAAGAAACAAAATCTAATAACCAAATATCATCACCAAATAGTAATAGGAATATTAAAGCAAAGAATTATTCCGCTTCGCTTAAGTACAAACACACGCCCTGAGTGCATGGCGCTATGTTCCGAAATCCTGTAGGTTGTATATTTATTCATTCACCATTATCCCGCGGAGCCTGTTTGCAATGTTGCCACGATTTATGAAGCGTGCTTCAACTTAGTTATGCCTTGTTATATAAACCTGGGTGCGCTGAATAAAAATGTCAACATAAATAATGTATGCATGAGTTGGTACTAAAGTAGCTGTTTTATGATGATGTTGATATGTGAAGTAAAATATTAATATATATATATATATTAAACGTAGTTAATAAATAAATGTTAATTTTAATATTTTAAATTTGAACGCCATAAATGGTAATATGTGGAATGCTAGACTGAAGCGAAAGAATGAAAAAGTAGGTTGAATTAGTTGCTGCCACCCGTGGACTTCTGCAATCTGGAAAATTACTGTAGGAATACGTAGGCTAGATTTTAGCGAGATGCCTTCAATAAATACTTGAACGTTCAAGAAACGGTTTATGTTAAGAGATTTGCGCACACTCAAAATACACCTTGCGGAAAGCTTTGGGACCTTAGGAACAGACACTTAGAGTTATGTCGATAGGGCATATAGGCCTGCGTTCCGCGTTTGAAAGATGCAACAAGTTGACACTTGAACTTTTATATAAAGCACTAGCGCCAGCTATGCTTATTTTATCAAATTATGTAACTTGTTATGGTAATTATGTAAAATATTACTTCTGCTATTGGACGTTAGATGGCGTTATAATTCAAAAGTATTTTGTTATCTGTGCTTACAAACGTCCTACATTACTTTTTAAGCGTTATCAGTGGTAAACAGTGAGTTATATTTAGAAATGATACATTTATGCTGATCCATTGTTTACGACGAAATAGGATATTGGCAGGCTGAGACCCGATAATTTTTCATATAGATTACGGTCGTGTCTTCAGTCCTGTCTGTGATCATATGCACAATATAATATGTTCGTATACAGTAATGGCCATTAATGGCCGCCCGCAAGCCCAGATTCTACTCCAATGAATCGAAGCAGTTCGTTCGGTGTACCTTCATTATGTCGCACCTCCATAATGATGATAGCAGCATTAATTTTACCAGCCTAAACGCTTAAAAAAGTATATATCGAAATAAATAAAAACTAATAATTTGAATGCTAGTAAATGCTGGCAAAATTCAAATTTTAAAAAAAGATTTCAAAGAATATTTTGTAGTAATAAACATTGTACATTGTACATATCTTTATCTGTGGTGAAATACGTGTGACGTTGGCGATTAGTGTCCACCTTTGAAACCAGCGTAATATTATCTTATATTACATGTAAAAGATAAGATCTTAACCTTTATACAAATACGAGACAACATGTATAATGAGCTCCAGATGATAAAAGTTTTTGCCTGTCAAATAAAATCGCATCGCCACCAAAAACCAAGGCAGCTATAGGTAATTACTCTATACGAATGGTTTTTCAAATCGCCATAAATTCCGTGAAAGTAGCAATTAAGTACTGATACACAGAATTGCTGCTATTTATCTCATTTAAAAAGCCATATATTAGCCTTTTGCGGTACTTTGGGTGTGGCTGTAAGGTGACACGATGAGTCAATTAAGGAAGTAACGGAAATTGAGAATAAAATTAGTTACAATCCGTACCCGGTAAATAACACTTACAGACCTGATTTGAATCAAGAATTAGGTGACTGCATTGAAGCAGCCACTGAAGAATCATCAATGAGCTTAAATTAAGCTTACAATTGCACATCATTCGTTTTTAATTTTCTTGGAAAAGCTCACACACGCCCTTCTGATAGCAAGTTAGGTGTTTAAATGATGAATTACATAAAGTTGTAAATACATACTAAATATTGTATATCATTTCACATCTACCTATACAATGAATACAAATATTCATGCCTTTTACAAATTATTCTGGGTGGAAATCAAACCTACAACCTTTAGTTCAACCGTCCCGTTCACTAACCACTGAACCAAGGGTCAGTCGATACCTTTGTATATTATACAGTAATTTTGCAATAAATAAATTATACAAATTATGTTATTTCCCATTGCATTTATCTCCAATCTTCTGGCGTCTTATACCAACATGTGCACGACATAAAATATGTTATTTTTTTAAATTGTAGTTATTATAAAATACAGGTTTTTGCGAAAGCAGCGATAGAGAATGCACGGATTGAAAGTATCGAAACGTTCATTACTCTGTGTATCTCCCGCCTATATTTTGCCGCCAATTTTTAACGACAGTAAAAATACAGACTAACTATTTGCCACTTACGACGTCATAAAAAAAAGAAATTTTAGTAGTTTTATATATCTGAATCGAAATAGAAATATAATCGAGTCAGATATCGATTCCTAACATATGCCTTGCATATTCAGGTTATATGCTAATGAATGTGAAAAAATTAATAAAATACATGTTCATTATTTGAATTGCTAATCATTAACAGCTAACTACATGAGCGCGTGTTGAATATTGAAGAGCTTGTATCATTAAAATTCGAACATGGCTTTTCATAATTTTACTTCGGTTATGCGTGGTCACTGGCAGTATCAGCCGCGATGAATACTATTTTGAATATCCTTCAAAACTTGAAATTTAAAAAAGTTTGTAGTTATAATATATTTATGTATGTATATTAAATTTTGGTTTAAAATATTTAATTGGGTTATAAAATATTTAAAAAAAAAAATATTTACTTTTTATGATTTCTTCATATATTTTCGGCCAGTAGTTGCACCAAGTACTTATTTAATTTTCCGGCTAAAGGGATAAATAATGTTATTGTAAAAATATACTTAACATCAAAACGTTAATTTTAAGTTTACATTGGCACATTTGGCCTAGTCGTTAGAGACCCTGACTGTTAAACCGGAGGTCGTGGGTTCGATTCCTATTCACGACAAACATTTGTGTGATGGGAACATTTTTTTGTTCTGTGTGTAATAAAAATATTTATATTACCTACATAGAATGTGTATGTGTATGTTTATCAGCTGTCCCATTATCATTACAAAAGATATATACCTAATAATTGCCTAATTTGGAATCAGATAGCCGTGTGTGGAATTGTTCCAATTACTATATTCACGACTATTTTTGACCGTAACTGTCTGTATTCAAATAATATTGTAATTATAAAACAGATATTTTTACTGACATTCTTTATCAATCAATCGCTGTAAATTTGATTAGTTGGTACGAATATGACAATGAACGTGGTCATAA